>VMBQ01003405.1:49006-91674 GCA_007657795.1 Dreissena rostriformis
GTGTGTGTATTTCGGAGTTCATGAGGCCGTTCCCCTCCTGATGTTGCATAATGTGAGGACCTGGAATAGGTCCCAGCAATCCTACCTAATTAATATACTTAAATCACGAAAGTTCGGACGAATTTTGAATCATACCTGCAATTTCCAGTTATGTTTAACACGAGATTTCAATATAAGTGTGGTATTGTGCAGTTGGTGGAAGACTGAGTATCCGGAGGAAACCCCACCTGTCAAGTATGATGACAACCAACCAAACGTACATGCTTCCGGATACGGGCATTGAACACGGGTCGCCTAGGTGAGAAGCGCATGTACCAACCACTGCGCTTACCGGACAGCCAAATTGGTGAAATCACCGAAAATCAACCTGCTTTTATATAAAATACTGTTGGTCCGGGGCAATTTGTGTTTGGTCCGTATCGCTGCCGTGTTTATCAGTGTTGTTGTCGTGTAGGTCCGGGACAGTTCTTGTAGGCGCCGTGTTGATTGCGTGTTGCTGCCTGGACTGCCATGTTGGTACGGCTTGGTCCGTGTGGTCTTTGGGAGACCGTCGACGCTCAAAAATTCCAAAAAGTCCACGATCTGGGACTGCCGTGTCCATCCGCGCGTATATGGGACTGGAGCTTAAACCATTACACAATAAATAAAACAGACACACAATAAAGCTTTGATTGTAATGTGTGAACATAAATTATGGCTATAAGAGTGTGGTCTGTTCTGTTCAGTTACTACAAACTGTCATCGGTTACAACCGCGTAACAAATAAATTGAACACACGAACCGCAAATTATAACACTTCACTATATTTTGACACGCACGACAAGCCAATACATTAATTCAAAACATGAGTAATTCAATCGACTTAATGTCAAATGTACAAATTATATGCATGCGTTCTCAGGTAAATAATAATTAAGACAACATCAACGACAACTCATTAAATTGTCATTTAAAGTCCCACTTTCTAAATATTAAAAAAATAATAATAATGCAGAAATAGTTTCTAATGCACATGCGCGGAACTCGGTAAAATAATAATGATTTGCGAATACTTATATTTATTTAAAAACTGTACACGTGTTTATTGTATGCATTTATCTTTTATACACGTGTTCATTATGTTTATTTTGTTTCTGTACACGTTTTATTATTTTATAAATTTCTATTCTGTACACGTGCTTTATATTTGAGTCGCGTTCTGTGAAAAGAGATGTTAATGCATGTGCGTGAAGTTTCGTCCCAGATTCGCCTGTGCAGTCCGCACAGGCTAATAAGGGACCATACTTTACGCCTTAACTGGATTTTTGCTAAAGAGATACTTTCTTAAAACGACCAATTATATAAAAGCGGAAAGCGTCGTGCCTGATTAGCCTGTGCGGGCAGCACAGACTTATCTGAGACGACACTTTACACACATGCATTAAACCCCCTTTCCACAGAGCGAGGCTCATATTTATTTAGCTTCAGAATCTGTAAACGTCAATGCTGGTGATGCGTATAGAGTGAATCGAGTAAGTGTACTTCGTTCGTGATCGAAGTTTTCGAACATTAATTTATTTACATAAATTTTATGTATTTCTTACAAACATAGTATTTTCAGTTATCTGAAGATTATTGACTTCCAATTAAATGGATGTCTTTTTAAACATGCATTATATTATTTTCGTTGGACGAGTGAATTTACTACAACATACGCCATGTACACGAACAACTGCTAGAATCATACTAATTGTTACCGCGTTGTAGGTTTTGGCTGCATATCAATATTATTTTGCCTATTAATACACACAGTCATGTCCTTTTAAATGCATTGACTTTTTTCGTTGGACTGGGTCTTTAACTACAACATACACATTTACTGAATATGCAAGACCGACAGAGAGACAGAACGTTTTATCGAAGTAAACTTAACAGTTTTTTTGTCATTCAATAATATTTAAACACTTATATACATATCCGTATGTCAACGTGAATACAATTTAATTTTGTTAAATATAATCTTGATCGCGTATATCTTAATATCTTCTTCAGATAGTATTTATGAACCAGCAAATTGAGCGTTGACTACGTATTGTTTATTTTCGGCGTGTTAATTACTCACACGTGGGGTAAATCAAGTTTAATTTGTGTTTTTTTCTGTTTCAGGTTGAGTTTGCTTTCTTTTTTTGCTATATTCAATCATACTTGCAAAAAAATACGTTTATATAAACAGAAAGACTGTTAACAAGAGATTTGGACAACCTCTGTCATTCAATACCCTTTTTCAAGTGGGAAATAAATCGCGTATGGCAAAAAAATATACGTGGAAACAAACAACTTTATGTTTGCCTTATTAGTTTGTCGATGTATTCATGTACAGACAGAACATGCGTCAAGAGTTTGTTTAGTTTAGTTTAAACCCATTTATTTTAGCTCGATTGCATCGAAAGCCTAATGCTTATATGAAATGCCCTCGAGTCCGTTCCCTGGTACTTGAACCATTACATGGTGTATATGGGGAGATCTAAAGAACGCTCCCACAGTGGGGGTCGAACCCGTGACCTCCGGGTCGCTAGGCGGAAACCGAATGCACTACGCCACGGCGACCTGAAAAGTTTGTTTACATCGCGGGTGTTTCGAGAATGATAATTGCGTAGCAAAGTTTCGATTCTAATGGTATGTCACTTTAATGATTATTATGGTATGCAACTTTTCTGATTCTAATTGTATGCCACTTAAACGATTCTAATGGTTTGCCACTCAAATGATTCTTACAGTATACCGCTTAAATGATTCTAATGGTATGTCAGTTTAATGGTTCTAATAGTATGCCACTTTAATGATTAGTATGGTATTCCACTTTAATGATTAGTATGGTATTCCACTTTAATGATTAGTATGGTATTCCCCTTTAATGATGAGTATAGTATTCCACTTTAATGATAAGTATGGTATTCCACTTTAATGATTCTAATAGTATGTCACTTAAATGATTCTAATGGTATACCACTTTAATGATTCTAATACTTTACAAATTAAAACAGTATGCCAATTTAATGATTCTAATAGTATGACACTTTGAGTAATTATTTTGGTATTTTTAATAAAGACCTGAGCTGTATCACGTTTTGAATTGTTAGTTCGGTTACAAGCACTTACGTTTCTTAATTAAATCAACTTCGTACTTTAAAAATATCGATTAGGTATATTGCATACAAAGGAATAACAATTTTCGTATGGCAACACAATAGATAATAGCTTTAGAAAAAAAAAACATCTAAGGAAATTATCAATGTATAAAATCCGTATACATGATCACAAAGCAAGACACATCGACATTTCCTCGAAAGAGTAAATCCTTTCTACAAGAAACCCTGCTGTATGAGCCCATGCGTTTTTAAAGCCTGCACACAGGTGTTCTAATATTTAGTCATATAGGACCAGTAATGATTTGTCATTATATGACAAGATAGAGAAGATGACACGTCTGACATGAAATGACATGGTAGATTATAATGTGACATGTTCGACTTGTCTGACATAGCAGGACATGATATGACAGGTTATACTTTATAGGACAAGGCGGGCACGATATGACATGATCGAACATGATAGGAAATAGTAGAACAAGTCTGACAGAATATTATTGGACAAGCCTTCCATGATAATACATTGTTTCAAAAATCTTTCATTATAAGCGGAAAAGTCTTAGATGAGAAGCGATTATTTGACAAGTCTGACATTATGACATGTCTTAAAACTATGGACATTATAGTACAAATTATAATAAGGTAGTATCGTGCATGTTATATGTGTAATTTACAAAATATTAAAGTACTGCTTAGTTATTGGATTTGACCGTTTTTGTATGTACTGCATTCAACTTACTAATGTAAAGAAAAAGAACATAAACATGCGCTTGGGGAAAAGTTATGCTTAGCTACGATAGTAAGCATAAGAAATATAAAAACATGCTTTTTATTACCTTTTATATTACAACAGGCAGTATGTAACAACCCTTGCGATGTTTTTATTATACAGTAAGCGTCGAGTACTGTAAAAATGTCCATACAGATAATTATGTCTTTTTATAAGTGCATTTTATGGGCAATATAAAACCCTGTCAAGTTTGTCAAAATGACCTAAAACTTCATTCTTATGCGATCACATCTGCTCATCGTGTTTAAACCGTGCGAAAAAAACATAAAACATTATAACAAGGAGTGTGCAGTTCTCCATTACGTAGCAGATGGCATAACAGCGATACAAATTTGTCAAAGGGCTGTTAAGTATGCATTACCTTAAACCAGATACTAGTTATATTAAATGTAATTTATGAAAGATTTTATGGCATTATTCCGCAAAGACCAATACTGCACCAAAAGCATGTTATAACCTTTCCACAAACAGTAACCAGGTCAACATATAAATGGGGATCGCTCTGTGAAAAGGGGGTTTAATGCATGTGCGTAAAGTGTCATCCCAGATAAGCCTGTGCAGTCCTCACAGGCTAATCAGGGACGACACTCTCCGCCTCAACTGAATTTTTGCTAAGAAGATTCTTCCTTTCAACGAAAAAAATCATAAAAGCGGAAGGTGTCATGCTTTTCGCTTGAGGAGACTTCATTGAAACAACAAATACCATGGTACATTATAACAAGGGGTGTTATTTACTACGTGTTAGATGAGAGAACAGTCATATAAAAATATTTAAAAAGGTTGTTAATTATGCACAAACATCCATCAGACACTAGTTATAGGAAATACCATACTAAAGCTGACATACTACGAACGGTTGGCATAAATTTGGAATAATAGGTGTTCCTGAAGTCGACGTTATTTGACGTCAATCAGACACAAGTTATTGCAAATACCATACTAAAGCCGACATACTACGAACGTTGGTTGCAATTAAGAATAATATGTGGAGCGTCGTAAGAAAACCAGGCAAAATGTATGTGCGTAAAGTGTCGTCCCAGATTAGCCTGTGCAGTCCGCACAGGCTAATCAGGAACGACACTTTCCGCCTTTACTGGATTTTCGCTAAGAAGAGACATAATTTAAACTTAAAATTCCATAAAAGCGGAAATTGTCGTCCCTGATTAGCCTGTGCGGACATCTGGGATGACACTTTAAGCACAAGCATCTATCCCGATTTTCTCACGACGCTCCACAATTATACATTCCTGATGCGACATCATTTAACGTCACACGTAAGTAATACACATTTGTTAAATTTATTATCAGTTGTTTAATTTATTAATGAAGTTGTGAAGTCGGACGCCCTTGTCAGTGATATAAATTACAAACAGTTCCGTTGGTTGAATAACATTTTCAGGGAAGGAATCTGGTTAGTGCCACATTGAATTTTGCTTGCTAATCGA
The DNA here is from genome assembly GCA_007657795.1 of Dreissena rostriformis. Lineage (NCBI taxonomy): Eukaryota > Metazoa > Mollusca > Bivalvia > Myida > Dreissenidae > Dreissena > Dreissena rostriformis. The sequence goes on from VMBQ01003405.1 coordinate 54,370, forward strand.
CAAAGATCGCTTCACTTGTTTATCATCTCTGTCTATTCCACCCATGCTCCACGAACATGCTTCTTTGTCTTGTACAATTGCTTTTCCGAGTTCTGATCAAATTTACGCTGAGCCGAACGCATTATTGACACTCCACGAATAACTTATTATTTCAATAAATAACACACTTTTGACTATCAGGCGATATTACCGAGGGGTAAATACATTTGTGTATTTCCTATTTTCCCATCATTAACTAAGAAATCCGTTTCCCCTCGTCGGTTCAAAGCTTATTTCCGTTTTAAGCACAGATGTCGATCGCACTTCATAAGCGTTAACGTAATCGATGGACGGATGTTCATGATATATAATCCATCAATGGAAAGTGTCTTGACTGTTTAAATAACTGCGTACGAATACCTTTTGATTTCATTTCTACTGACACCGATCACGTTAATATCAAATATATATAAACCATTTCGTTTGACTGTGTAATGAAACGTTTTTTGGTGTTCGTAGGGCAACCTCTTTCCTTTATTTGCAAAATGTGTTGTTATTGTATTTGTACAGGTCTTTCCATCATCTGACTATATTGGTCTGCGTCTAAATAAAATGGGAAAACGATTAATGGATAATCCGCCCACTCTAATGTATCTCCCTTCATAGTATGTTTCTGTGGCAATAATCGTAATCACTCAAATCACTCTTTAATATTCCCCTTGCCAGAATTCACTACAAGATATTTTACGTCAACCCATAGAGTACTTTTTTCTGATAAATCACATTGCTCTGACCGACATGTATAAGGCAAAACATTAACTGTTTATTAAAAGTCTATTTTGGTCCTTGTATTTGTAATTAATTTACGGAGACAAGGATATAATGAACCACATTAAATAGATTTCCACCATAAAAAACAATGCTCTGTAGACCATCGCTAAATAAAGTGGTAAATATAAGATCGCCGTGGCGTAGTGGATATGGTGTCCGCCTTTCGACCGGGAGCTCACGGGTTCGATCCCCACTGTGGGAGCGTTCCTTAGATCTTCCCCATAGACACCAAGTACTGGTTCTAGTCCCATGAAACGGAATCGAGAGCGCTTCAAATAAGCCTTAGGCTTCGATGCAATCGAGCTAAAAATGAATAGGTTTAAACAAAAGTCGTTATACCACGTTATGGTATGAAAGTAATTATATTGCAGATTGTTGTTGTGTCATTGTTTTTTCTCTCTCTAAAAACCGTTCCCAACATATTTGTAATACATATAAACAAGAATTGTTATTATGTTAACAAAAGCAAACTTTTAACGAGAATACATTAAGAAAATATACACACGGTGTAATTTTACGAAGTGTTCGATTTTCATAAATTGAGAACTAAACGTGTATTAACACATGCCAGTGCTATTTTATCAAATGATCATTTTGAGTAGCGTTTGTGCTATCAACGCAAGGTAAAAACAACCTTACACACACTGTATCAAGTAGCATTATATATACTCATAAAACTCTGGTGTTTTTAATATCTAAACACGTGTTGCGCATGTCACGTGTTTCTATTTTAACACTGTATAGAATGATAAACAGCGCAAATCACGGCAGTGTAGTAGTGTTAAAAAGTAAATTTGAAGCGGGAAACTCCTAGAATCGGAGTTATATTGTCTCCTCACTACATAAAAACAAATAAATAAGGTAACTGGCAGAAATACACGCCCACCGCAAAACAATGGAAACCATGGGATGCCATATTTTGGTCTGGTTATCGAACTTGACTTATATGTAATAGGAACAAGAATATCTGGAAAATTTGGTAAAATATCGGAGGAAAATGCATTTGTTAAGATAGCATACATTTTTAAAGGGCTTTAACTCTGAAGTGAGTGGTGCATATTGGCTGGTTTTCAAACTTGGAGTCTATGTTATGTCAGCAAACATTTCCAGAAAGTTTGGTGCAGATTCGATAAACACTGTTCTAATTTATCGTGTACTTTCGTGAATTTGTTCTTCATTTCATTTTTTTGTCAAATATTGCCGATGACTATCAAACAGGTCCCCTATATATTGTAACCCTGCTAAGTACCAGAAGTTAAAATGATGCCTTTATTCCTCATACATAGTATGTTATTATAAAATGGTTATTAAAATGTGTGGATTGCATACAATTTTATTTTCTTGGAAAAGGACAAATTATTTCACTTGATGGCACTTGGTTACAAGGATTATGACATACTTCTTATAGTTAAACAAATTGTTTGCAGTATAGCCCGGGTCGCAACTAACAGATTTTGCTGCGGTAACACATTATACGGATAGTTCATTGAAACTAGGGAATAGTCACGAAAAAGAACGACTTACACATGTTGAACTATTGCCCCAAAGCCGTTAAGCCGAAACATATGAGGGAATGTAAGATGAATGCGATTTTAATGCGTTATGAGACTTCTTTTACTTTATATTACGTGCAAACATGTTTAAAGATTTTGTTTACATTAAACATAAACTGGCGTAGATGACAGAAAGGTGCATTATAACTAATTCTTAACAACATGCAACAATTCCAATATAAAGAAATATTAGCAGTAACGTAATAAAATGCTATCTTTTCGAAACATAGAACAATGTTACCGAGCTCTATTTTAAGAATGATTTAACATTAACAACGCCACTTTCCGTGTTTGTGATATTTTTCGTTTAAATCATGTCACTTCCTTCTTAGACAAAAAAAAACAACAAATAAGCTGCACAGGCTTATCAGGGACGATACTTTACGCACATGCATTAAACCCCCTTTTTACAGAGCGAGGATGTATCTAAACTGCTCTTTGAGTTAGTGTAAGCTATACGATACGGAATCCGGATAGTGTCATCTATAATCTCGCCGTTCTTTCATCAAGGGCGACACACGATACACGATATTTTGCGCGACAGTCGCGGCGACGCACAGTAAAACTGAGCATTTACCATGCTCTAAAATATTCTGTACATGCATCTTTTGACGATTTTCAAAATTACAGAGGCGCTGTTTGAAGTAACACTGATTTAGAAAGAAAAACAATATTGACATAAACGCTTGCTTAAACATAACTTAAACATGTTATCGCTATTGTAGTATTCGTCTGACTATAATTGTCAAATGTAAATATCTCCCACTCGATTTTAACAAAGACATTTTCCTAGAGAAATAAATGAAAATTACGGCGCTCTGGGTTTTGTAAATGACAAAACAATAACAAGATAATTTTAGGACTCTCTAGGGTTCTTATTGTTAAAACTTGCTTGCGACCACTCACAAATTGACACCAGACATATGTACCGCTTGTTTCGCGTGTCAGTATTGACAAGTGTTTATGGTTATAATAAATATCGCGAAAACTATCACCTGTTTAGCGAAGTCAATTAACCGCGGAGTTAATGATAGAAACTTAACTCCGATAATAATATCTGAAATTTAAGTAAACGTGTGCTCTTAGACTTCACGCGCGAAGATTATTTTACCACTGACAGTTTTTTGTGCGGTTTTGAAAACAATATCATAAAAAGCAGAACGTTCGGTGTACACTAGTGCAGTGAAATTTAATAACTTTGGAATGAAAGGAAAAATACTGGATATGCTATTTAAAAACAAATTGAACGTCTCGTATACCGGTAGGTGCAGTTTTGAAAGTTACTGATAACAGTTACACCAGAAATAACAAAAGGGCACTCTCTTGTTTTCATTTGGATACGGTTTATTAATTGGGCCGTTGTTTTTTAATTTAATTGATGCGTGCATTCTGTTTGAAAGGCAAGCGTGTATGCTAGCCAACGACACATGACGATACATAATGCAAACGAGGTGTGACATAAATTAAAACGTAACAATTGTGGTTTGGGTCCTAATATTTATAAACGTTTTATAAATGACAAGTGCACAAGGCTTATCGACGTGTGATGGATTTTATTGAGTTTGTTAATTAAAAACATCATTTGGATGAAACATCGATCGGGAGGATTATATTTTTATGAAACAGATAGTGTCGAATAATGCGTTGACAAATACGACGACATACTGTGTAATTTAATGCCACCAAATAAAAGATTTTAAACAAGACAAAAGGGGAAACCAGGACGAACACGAGCACCCAGAGTGGCGTATATCTGCCGATCAGTATAAGAAAGGATATATGAAAGATATATTAGCATTAAGAAACAAAAACTGACAAAAATAGAATATATTTTAAGTAGTATGAAACTAAACAAAGCAAAGATTTTAACGTTGTAAGAATCTGTTGATAATTTGATATCAAAACCCGTTTTTATTACTGTGTAATTGTGTTAACAAATAGGACCACTGAAAGGCCAATTCGTAGTTATTCTCGTGGCAGTCGACCAATACCAGACAGTAGGAAAATCGTATCAAGTCACATTTAAGGATTACAAATAATACAGACAGAAGGATGTTAGATTATGGTTATAAATATACATTTGCACGATATGCTATCGATTATTGTAGCGTTACGGAAGATACAACATTGATGGACTGACTTTTCGTTAATAGGCGTTTAAACGGCACGAAACACACCAACTTATTGGGGAAAATACTGTTTGTAAGAGTATAGGCCTCCCAAGTCAGTATTCTTAACGCGCAAAATATAGAAATATTTGAACAAATGTATGAAATATTAAAATATCATATCAGTTATTCCTCCGTATCAACTGGGGACATGCTTTTATATGAGTAACATTGAGCATTATTGGAACATAATTACCAGTATTGTATCGGACATGGCGTGGTTGTGAATGCAGTGATATTGGAACATAATGACCAGTATTGTATCGGACATGGCGTGGTTGTGAATGCAGTGACCAGTATTGTATCGGACATGGCGTGGTTGTTAATGCAGTGATATTGGAACATAATGACCAGTATTGTATCGGACATGGCGTGGTTGTGAATGCAGTGACCAGTATTGTATCGGACATGGCGAGGTTGTGAACAGTATTGNATGATGATTGTGTCGTTGATACGCAAGTGTATGTTGTTTTGGAAGATAGTAGCCAAGATGAAGACGATATGATGATTTATTGGTTGCTTATGATGATGACGAGGAGGAGGAGGAGGAGGAGGCGGTGGAGGAGTTAGAGAAAGACTCAATTGTAAGACTCATACTGATAGCATTACAGATGTTTGATGAACATGTCGATGAGGATTAAGTTGATAATTATGATGTAATTAAAGATAATCATTATGTCGATCATATGACCCGCGTCATGCGAAAATGGGCCCTATGCCATTTGCGGTTAGTTAACCCCCAGACCAGCCTGCGCATTCGAACTATCTGATCAGGAGCTACTCTGCCCGCTATTAATTCACGCAATGTTTCGTAGTCTAATTAGTTCATTACCTGACTATATGGAAGAACGCTGATCGCATATAGTATAAATCTTATTTTCGCATGAAGCGGATCATATATGTATATATTTTCCAATTATGCGACTGGACCTATTGTAAAGTGGCATTGACTGCATTGATCATTATACTACGATTGTAATAAGACTTGTCCTGGTTATATTACAGATTATGACAACGATGATGACTTTGATACGGATAAATTGTCTAATTACCAAATCACGATGTACATGTACTGTTGACAATGCATTACTTTGGTATAATTTATGTATACTACGATGGACGATCAAAAAGTTTGCATCACTATTGTTGTGGATATATATGCTCTTTTTATGGTTAAATGATATGAATTTTAGACATGCTTAATATCAAATGCATTTGGAAGTAATTAGCATTTAATGCTCAGCGACTTCTGTTGTAAATTTTCATACTTGCTCAATTTTTTTCCGTATGCAAATAATGCGCCTTTTACGTCATAATGTAAATGTACGTTATTAATTACATTTGTCTCTAAACGAACATCCACTAACATCAGTTAGTACAGTTAATACACATACAAAGTAACAGTGCATCGACCTAGTTAAATGTTATATTTAAAGTCTGTTTTGACAGGAATGTACATATTTATTTAACAGAGTGATATTAAGCTTTCACATAAACGAATTGCAGTGCGCAACAAGATAATTGCTTTCTCAAATGTATTATATTGAATAGTTAATTTCGTGTGGAAAAACATGTAGTGGCTTAAATAAATCCAGTTCTATTCAATTTGTTATTTTCCGATAGTCATTTGGTTTTGATCGCTTTGATATATTATTGGAATAATGGCATTATCATTGTCGAAATCTATATTTAAAATCTGCTTTGGCAGGAATGTACATATGTGTTAACAGGTTTATCTTAAACATTCGAATTAACTGCTTGTAGCGAAAACAAATCAACACGATAATTGCTTATCAATACGATATTATTACGAATCGTTAATTTCTCGCGGGGAAACATTAATGGCTTAAATAAATGCAATATGTTCTTGAATTTGTGCTTTGTTGAGAGTAAATTGGATTTTGAAATGTTTAGAAAACTATCCGTTCATCTAGTTGTTTATATATGTCTGAGTACTGACCCATACATATACGAGTGACGTTGCTCTTCCTACAAAATTAAAACTGCGTATGAATGCTTGTATGTGATGTTTGTTTTGATAATCATGATCACCAATCTTTACCAATATTATTTATGATCGACCTGATCAGATGATTCTTCAATAACAATTTAATTTGCAAGCTTTCGAACCCATTTTACCGCCTGTTGCAGCTATATTGATTCGGCTAGGTTATCCCAATATACCAACATATCATTATTGTCGGCAAAATGCAGTCTTTCTCCGTTTATTTACTCAAAAGTGGTTATTGCAAAGATTTTTTAAAGTGAAAATAAAGTTTTGAAACTGAATATATTTTGCTCAATATTTTCATTTATAAGTTTTTAATAAAGAACATGGGTGCAACTTTGGTTATTATGCGTAGGCACAACTGTGTATGCATTTTACATAAATTCTTATGTGGGTTCATGTTTTATTATATTACTCTTTTATTTTAATGAATAAGGTGGACCGGATGCATAATTTAATATGTTTGCACCATAACAGAGTTGAGTTGACATTTGACTGAACTTCGCGGTTGACATTAAACAAATGAGCTTTACACGTTCACTTTTGTTGAAACAATAAACAACCGGTCTTGAAAATGTTCTAATTTTCACATAATCCCCATTTGCGAAATTCAACATAAAAATCTAGTGTTTTAGCTGTGCAAAGACGTCTTTTGCAGACATGAAAATTTCAAATAAAAAAAACCTCAGATAATGCTTAGTATGTCAAACAAATCGCATGTGATTTGCCTTTTATAAATAGGACGTCTATACCATAAAACACTAAATAAAACAGCCACAACTAGAGTCTTGATTGTAATTGGAAAAACATAAATTAGGGCTATAAGTAGGTGGTCTGTTCTGCTCTGTTGTGTCAACGGATTACGACAGCGTTACCAACAAATTGAACCAACAAACTGCAAATAATAAAAAAAAAAATTGTTTTGTCACGCACGACAAGCTAATACATTAATTTAAAACATGAGTAATAACATCGACTTCGTGTCGAATTTACAAATTATGAATGCGTTTTCATGTAAGCAGTAATTAAGAAAACATCAATGACAACTTATTAAAACATTTAAAGACCCACTTTCAAAATGTTTTGATAAATTATTTAACGAAGAAATCGTTTATAATTGACATCCTATCAGCCAAAATTACAAAATATACGTTGAACTTGGTAAAACGGTTTGAGAATTTTCATATTAATTTAGCTTCCGTATATGTGTTTTTAAATATTAATTTAGCTTTAATAAACTTGTTTATTATATTAATTAAGCTTATTTACACATGCTTAATTTAGCTTATGTACAATTGTTTATTAGATTAATTAAGCTTATTTACACGTATGTAAATATTATTTAAGCTTTTTCAAACTTGTGTATACAATAATTTATCTTCTGTTAACATGCTTTATATATTAATTTGGCTTGCGTAAACGTTAATTCTGGTGACGCCTGTAAATTGAAGCCAGTAAGTGTACTCCGTACGCTATTTGAGTTTTCGAACATTTTAGATTTACATATATTCAATGCATTTCTTACAATCATAGTATTTTTGAGTGAACTGAAGATCATTTTCATCCATTTGAATGGATGTCCTTTTACAATACATTATACTATTTTCGATGGACGGTTGAATTAACTACAACATACATCATGTATACGTACAGCTGCTAGAAACATAATTAATATTACCGCATAGTAAGTGTTGGCTGGATATCAATAGTGTTTTGCCTATTAAAGGGACTGTAAACCACGAATGACGAAAAAGAAAAGTTCTAAACTGCCATATTTTTTTACAATTATTAGTTTATATTTATTAAAATATCACGACTTGTATATAACATGGTTTACAGTCCCTTTAAAGGGACCTTTTCACGTTTTGGTCAATTGACAAAATAGAAAAAAAAAACTTTCAGATTCGCAAATTTTCGTTGTAGTTATGATATTTGTTACGCAACATTATTACTCAAGATTTACCATGCTCTAAAATATCCATTATATGCATCTTTCGACGATTTAAAAACCTGAAAATTATAAAGCATCGCAACGCGAAACGATTGCATAATATGGGTAGTTCTAATATTATCGTTATATTTTGTGACATTACGAGGATTGCTTACATACATGTAATGTATAAAATACACCACGTACTATATCAGCACGGATGGCCGATTTGTTAAAGCGTTAGAATTTTACTCCATGGGTCTGTGGTTAGAGCCCAGGTATGGATTACTTTTTTCTTTTTCTCTTTTTAACCTTGAACTATTTAGTCCCGATGTTTACATATATTACTTTAAAGCATTTAATGATAAACTTCAAAACATGCCAGAATCTGTGAACAAGTCCCTTTAATAAACACAGTAATGTCCTTTTAAATGCATTGACTTGTTTCGTTGGACTGGAATGAAACAGAAAATTGAGCGTTGACTGCGTATTGTTTATTGTCGGCGGGTTATTTACGCACACATGAAGTAAATCAAGTTTAATTTGTGCTCCTTATGCTTAAAAATGTTGTATTTGTCTACTTACTCGACCGATCCCCCTTTTAATGCCGACCGGAAACGTGTTTTACTGTTCCAGGTTGAGTTTGCTTTCTTATTTGCGGCGTGTTAATAACGCAAGCACACATGAAGTGCATCAAGGTTAAATGATGCTTCCTATGCGAACAAAAGTTGTGTTTGTCCTCTGTCTTGACCGATCCCACTTGTATCGCCGACCAGATTTATTTAAATTAATAACCCGATATGGTAGGTTATTATATGACATGTTACACAGGTCTGACATGATATGACATGATATGACAAGTCAAAAATAACAGGTTAAAGCGGACATGATAGGTCATCATAGGAAATGGTTGACATGGTATGACATTATGTGAAAAATCGTACATGATAGGAAATAATCGGACATGTCTTATATGAGAGGACATTATTTGGCAAGTCTGACATGAGATAACATTATATAACATGTATGAAAAAATATGGACATACTAGTACAAGTTATAGGTGTAATTTACAAGATATCAAAGTATTGCTCCGTTATTTGATTTGGCCGATGTCTGTACCGTGTTCAACTAACTGGTGTGGAAAGAAACGAAAATGCGGTAAGAGTTAATTTATGCTTAGGTACTAAACGTAATATAAGCATTATAAAAACATGCTTTTTTATGACCTTTTATATTGCAACATGCAGTATTCAACAACTCTGACGTTTATTACGACATTTTTTATATTACAGTAGGCGTCGAGTATTGTAAAATGTACATAAAGATCCCTATGGCCTATCATAAGTTTATTTCATGGGCAATCGAAATATACAACCTTGTCAAGATGACATAAAACTTTTTTTTTATGCGATCAAATCTGGTCTTCTTTTTTAATACCGTGCGAAAAACAGATTACCATATAACAAGGAGTGGAAATTGCTCCATTACGTAGCAGATGAGATAACAGCAAAAATACAATATTTTAAAAGGCTGTTAAGTATGCATACACTTAAATCAGATACTAGTTATATTAAATATCATTTATGAGAGATTTTATGATATTATTCCACAAAAACCAATATTGCACCAAAATCATGTTATAACCTTTCCCCAAACAGTACATAGGTCAACATATAAATGGGTTGCTCTGTGAAATTGGGATTTAATGCATGTGCGTAAAGTGTCATCCCAGATAAGCCTGTGCAGTCCTCACAGGCTAATCAGGGACGACACTTTCCGCCTAAATTGGATTTNTTGTTTTAAACTTGAACTATTTAGTCCCGGTGTTTACATTTATTACTTTAAAGCATTTAATGATAAACTTCAAAACATGCCAAAATCTGTGAACAAGTCCCTTTAATAAACACAGTAATGCCCTTTTAAATGCATTGACTTTTTCGTTGGACTGGGTCTTTAACTACAACATACACATTTACCGAACATGAACGACAGACGGAAATAATTTTTTATTGACGTAAACTTTACAGTTTATTGTGTCACGCACAAATATTTAAACATGTATCTGCATATCCATTTGTCAACGTGAATACAATTTAATTTGGCTAAATATAATCTTGATCGCGTATATCTTAATATCTTCTTCATACAGTATTAATGAAACAGAAAATTGAGCGTTGACTGCGTATTGTTTATTTTCGGCGTGTTTGTTACGTACACATGAAGTAAAGCAAGTTTAATTTATGATCCTAATGCGTTAAAATTGTGTATTTGTCTACTTACTCGACCGATCCCCCTTTTATTGCCGACCGGAAACGTGTTTTACTGTTCCAGGTTGAGTTTGCTTTCTTATTTGCGGCGTGTTAATTACGCACGCACACATGAAGTGCATCAAGGTTAAATGATGCTTCCTATGCGAAAAAAAGTTGTATTTGTCTTTCGTCCCGACCGATCCCACTTGTATCGCCGACCCGAAACGTGTTTTATTGTTTTAGGTTGAGTTTGCGATCTGTTTTGCTATATTCGATCATAATCGCAAAAATAACGTTCATATAAAAAAGACAGAATGTTGAAAAGAGATTTGGAAGATTACTGTCATTAAATATCCCTTTTCAAGTGGGAAATAACTTATGTATGGTACAAAAGTTATAAGAGCAAACAAATAACTTAATGTTTGCCTTTTTGTCGTTGTATTCATGTGTAAACAGCGCATGCGTCAATAGCGTGTTTAAATCGAGAATGATAAGTATGTTACAAAGTTTCGATTCTTATGGTATGCCACTTAAATGATTTTAATTGTATGCCACTTTCAGTGATTTGTATGCCATGTCACTTTTAATGAAGACCTAAGCTTTGTTTGATATATTTTATGACAAGAGCTATATCACGTTTTGAACGGTAGGATCGGTTTATATATATATGGTCCCGTGTCACATTTTCCCGAAATACACATGTCGTATGTATTAATGAAAACAAACCCTGCACGCACTGACGTTTCTTAACTAAATCAACGTCGTTCTAAAACATATCGATTTGATACTTGAAATAAAAGGAATGACGTGTTTCGTATGGCAACAAAAGATATAGCTTTAGAAAAAAAGCCATTGAAGGACAATATTAATGTATGAAATAAATGATCTCAAATCATAACACATCTAAATTTCATCGAAAGAGTAAATCTCTTCTTCAAGAAACCTCTCTGTATGGAACAATGTTTTTTGTATAGGTTGAAGTGACATGCAAGGACATTGCATGGAAAAAAAATGACATATAAGAACGTTAAATGACATGTCTGCCATTTAATGTAATTATATTAATAACCCAATATGGTAGATTATTATATGACATGTTACACAGGTCTGACATTATATGACATGATATGACATGATATGACAAGTCATACATAAGAGGATAAGGCGGACATGATAGGTCATGATAGGAAATGGTTGACATGATATGACATTATGTGAAAAATCGTACTTGATAGGAAATTATCGGAAATGTTTTATATGAGAGGACATTATTTGGAAAGTCTGACATGAGATAACATTATATAACACGTATGAAAACATATGGACATAATAGTACAAGTTATATGTGTAATTTACAAGATATCAAAGTATTGCTCAGTTATTTGATTTGGCCGATGTCTGTACCGTGTTCAACTAACTGGTTTGGAAAGAAACGAAAATGCGGTAAGAGTTAATTTATGCTTAGGTACTAAACGTAATATAAGCATTATAAAAACATGCTTTTTATTACCTTTTATATTGCAACATGCAGTATTCAACAACTCTGACGATTTATTACGACATTTTTTATATTACAGTAGGCGTCGAGTATTGTTAAAATGTACATAAAGATCACTATGGCCTATCATAAGATTATTTCATGGGCAATCGAAATATACAACCTTGTCAAGATGACATAAAACTTTATTTTTTATGCGATCAAATCTGGTCTTCTTTTTTAATACCGTGCGAAAAACAGAATACCATATAACAATGAGTGGAAATTGCTCCATTACGTAGCAGATGTGATAACAGCAATAATACAATATTTTAAAAGGCTGTTAAGTATGCATACACTTAAATCAGATACTAGTTATATTAAATATCATTTATGAGAGATTTTATGATATTATTCCACAAAAACCAATATTGCACCAAAAGCATGTTATAACCTTTCCCCAAACAGTACATAGGTCAACATATAAATGGGTTGCTATGTGAAAATGGGGTTCAATGTATGTGCGTAAAGTGTCATCCCAGATAAGCCTGTGCAGTCCTCACAGGCTAATCAGGGACGACACTTTCCGCCTAAATTGGATGTTCGCTTAGAGAAGACTTCATTGAAATAAAAAAACACCACGATATATTATAACACGGAGTGTTATTTACTATGTACTAGATGGGATAACAGTCACAATAAAATATTTAAAATGGCTGTTAATTATGCATAAACTTCCATCAGATACTATTTATAGCAAATATCATACTAAGGCTGACATACTACGAACTGTTGGTAGCAATTAAAAATAATGTGTATTTCTGAAGTCGACTTAATTTAACGTCACACGTACGTAATATGCATTACGTCTAAACTGCGTATTTGTTCTCAACAAACTCCGATGACAATACGCGGTTTGTTTTACACAATTCTCAATGTCCGATGCTATTTGATAAAAAGTATAACATGTTAAAGCATAAGCTCTTTAACATGTACATTAAAACATGCAGTCATAAGCAAAAAACTGCGAGACTTTATGGCATCAGTCCACAAATGCCTATTTTGCACCAAAGGCTTGTTTTAACATTTCCACAAACAGTACTTTGGTCAACAAACAAATGCTTGAAGCGCATATTTATGCTTGAACTTAAAGAACGTAAGTACTTTGAAAACTCCTGATTACATCCTTTACAAACGTTCCAACAAACTATTGCTTTCAATAAAGATCAACTAGAAAAATTGAGAACAATTTGGATAAGCTTTTTAACATATTTTTTAGTCAGAACATGCATTTGTATGCTTTGATCGATTTGTCGAACCGTATATAATTATGTATATTGCTACTGTCTCGTGTATTTATTTTGACAAATATGTTTATTGCATTTTTTTTTATTTTTTTTTATTGCTATTGCTAAATGAATGTAATTAATGTCACGCCATAGATCGATCATTTAAACATGTACATTTGTTTCGTTTTTATTGTTAGAGTTTTCAAACTTAATGACTATGTCGCTGTTATTTAATGCTTTTATTAGATGCTATGTGGTATTCATATCTAATAAGAGCCGATGCCTACCTTTTGCACTTCTTAATTATTTGTATTATCCTTTTAAAATGTCTCATAGTAACTATTAGCGTCGGTTTATATGGCCGCCATTTTGGAAAAACAGGACGTTGATTTCCTGAGGCTTACATAAGTGCATTCTGGGTAGTTTACATTGACTACAGTATTTTGACATTTTAGTCTTAGGAAATAATTTCCTTAAAACTCATAATCCACCATTATTATCTAATAAAAAGGTAATAGTCGTCTTTATAAATGATTTAATTATTTAATTGATAATTTATGCATTGGACTATTGTTTATTTCTAATATTGTAAGAAATATCATTTTAAGACGAGTGACATTTACTGTGTCAAGAACGCTCACACGTTATTGTGCGCATGTGTGCGCTTTACTGAGCGTTTATTGTGCGCTTTTTGTGCACATTTCATATGTGCGCTTTTAGGTTAATATTGCACAATTTTTTGAGTGCGCTTCTGAAGAGTATAAACGGCACTGACAATTTTCATTGTGAGACTCTGAACTTTGATTTCCTAGGTGTGGAACCTTTGTTATTTTGTTATTATAAAAAAGACATTTCATTTAAATTATAGAGATTGACTATCCGAATTTAGGCTACATGAATGAATTCATCTGTGTTAAGGTCATATTAAAAAGAGAGTGCAAATACTTACTGTACTATATGAATTTGTAATATTACTACAATTCTATGATGAATTACTTATGAATTGCTTGTCTTATAGGAGTTACATATATATTGACAGTTTTTTATGTATTTATTATTAATGAATAAATTGTGGAAATGTTATAATTCTTGAGTTAACATTTTCTTGCTATATCACAAGGGACTAGGGTCAACTAGTTTTCTTTTGTTTTCTGTTTATCAGCGTCAATTTTTGTTCCATGTCAAAGTAAAGATATGCATCAGCAAGTGTGGTAAAGAAATCTGACCGAATTAAATTAGACAAAAATCCCAGCTACTGCTCGGCTAGTGACATTATATTGTCTTTTGATCCATAAATATATTTAAAAAAAAAAGAACAGCAATGATCCTCACGTAACTCGTAACACTTAATTTAATCAGACATTTCTCGGGAAATCAGAAAACACCAATACATAGGTCTCAAATAAATTAGTTAATTAAGAAATAATTGCACCATACGTTTACTAACATTGATCATTCTATGAAGGACACACTACGGGTCCACATATCATGCAGCCTCGTGTGCGACAGGACCTCATAAACTTCAAAATACACATACACGCGCGCGCGCACGTAGTCTCATTAGCTGACAGGGTAGCTCCTGATCAAACTGCGTGGAGCATCATGCATAGGGCACATTTTCGCATGACGCGGGTCATATACACGTCAAATTTTGCAATTTAGCCTACCGTAATATATAACCAATAAGTTGTTGATACTCTTCGTGAATTATTGTTTTATATTTACAATAGTGTGGTCTTATGGTATTTGATATTAACGTGAACAGTGTCAGAAGAAGTGGAATCGAAAGAAATTCGTAAGCAGTAATTCAAACAGTCAAGGCACTTTCTATTGACTGACTCTATATTATGAACATCAGCCTGTCTATCGATTACGTTAACGCTTATGAAGAGCGATCGACATCCTTGCTAAAACGGAAATACGCTTTGAACCGACGAGGGGAAAACGGATTTATCAGTTAATGATGGGAAATAAGGAAATATTTATCCCTCGGCAATATCGCCAGATTGTCAAAAAGGGTGTAATTTATTGAAATAAGAAGTTATTCGTGGAGTGTCAATAATGTGTTTGGCGCAGCGTAAATTTGATCAAAACGCGGAAAACCAATTTTACAATTCAAAGAAGCATGGTTTTGGAGTATATAAGATGAGTAGAATAGCCGGAGATGATAAACAAGTTGAGCATTCTTTGTCGATTGGCAAGCACAATATAATGAAGCACTAACCAGATTCCTTCCCTAAAAATGTTGTTCAATCAACGGAACTGTTTATAATTTATATCACTGACAAAGGCATTTTACTATATAACTTCATAAATATATTAAACAGCCGAAGTGGACATATGCTATACACTGGTCACGTGATTGTTTAAATGTCTTGTGAACGTTGGCACTATTCATTTACATGCTGATATATAATGTCAAACACAGAAGAGGTTGTATATGTCCATGGTTGAACAAGGACCCGTTGATATTTTATAAGGATTCATAAAATAATATTTCTTATTATGCAACAATGGTCATGAGTGAATGTACTAAAGCGATGTACCTTTTTGTTAGAACATATAAGTCGTTTTTGCACAAGATGCCAATATTTGTTATTTGTAATTTGCATTTTTATTCACAAAAAAGTCGAAACATCCTGGTTATGCGTAGTGACTTTGTACATTATACAACCGCGGTTCTATGTGTCATATACGGTTATTGAAAACCAAATTTGACATAGAACCTTACCATCAAGTGTACACGATTTTGTTTTCATCACACAAACCTACTTCTATATGCAATATATTCATCAATAAGCAGAGTTGTTTTTTTAAATAATATTTTTTATTAAATTAAGTTATATATTTCTCACATACGGGTGCGGTTTATCAATTAATACGAAAATTAAATGCAGGTCTCCTACCAAAGTCCCATCATTAAGAATGTATATTTGTTCAACTTCACAATAAGGGAATCTCGTCGTCTCTTCCTCTACAGACTGGACAATTCCGTGACGTAGGTGTGCACACGTATGGAAAACATCACCATGTCAGTTGGACTTGTCTTAGAGACAGATCCAGGCGGAGACTGGCACCTAAATCATGACAACACTGATAAACTTTCGTAAGCCTCTATTCCTGTATATTCGGCCACTTAAGAGTTAAATTGACTTTTATATGGAATGAAAACGTTTTCAACATGAATGAGACATTTAATTAAATTTTGAATGTCATTACAACAAAATAAAGGCAAAATAATTTACATATCAGGTATTTCCTTAGTAACTGACCAATTCTAGGAAAGAACCCAAGCAACTCTGATTTGTTAATATCTTTCCTATCAATCTGTTCAGTCATCATTTTTTATAGGAAAACACTAAATTTGTGTGATAATTGTCATACAAATAATTCAATAAATATTCAAATGGAATTATAAATACAAGCATACTATATTAAAGTTAATATTTTCAAAATTATTGGCATTTACACAACTTGTTGACCTAAATTATATTTTTTCCCAACAAAATCTAAAATTCACATGTTTTGAACCAAAAAACAACTGCTGAGTGATAAAATTTTCTAAATAAAGATACATAACTCAAGTTTTATAAGAAATATATTATAGTTTCCAAAATAAGGGGGTAGCCGAATCTATAGGAATGGATGAAACTAAAGGAAAGAAGGAAAACTATATGTGTATCTGTCCATATGCAAGCAGTAGGTCTACAAGTTTCATTCTTTCTTTTGCATCATAGTATGATCAATTGCAGCTAGACGCTGCGGAATAAGCTCTGAATAGGATGTTTATTGGTAATTATCAATATCGAAACACTTTGCTTAAATCACAAACGTCCTCTATCATGTTCAACGAATTCCTCTTTTCGACCAGCAAAGCATCGAATCGCTCATGTTGAATACATTTGAAGACTGATACGTTTGTCCAAAGCAACAAAATGATTTGAGACGATACAGGATTTCTTGCTCGATTTAACGTTGTGCTGGAATACCGTGCTCTTTCGTTTAAAATGTTTCAACAGGGTTTATACATCTTGGCTGTTGGTTAATGCCATTCAAACACTGGCGAACGATCTCTGTTTGTCCTTTTACTTGTTTAAATACCACTTAAGTCTTGTCAGCAAAAAACGACACAACTCTTTTCCCAAGTTGTTCATGCGTGTCTTTTATTTTAATGTTTACATTATTAAATAGTGACATTGCTTTGATTGCTTTTTCATATATTATAATTACATCATGTGTTCGTTCCTGTTGTAATCTAATCTCGCTTTGTGTTTTAATTTAATGGAATAATGTCTTAAACCCGGAACAGTCCATTATTATGTCATGCATTATATCAGTCAGTACCTTTAATTCCTCACACTTTATTTGGTCAGCCATAGAAAACTTATTACAGCAGTTCAGAGCATGGTTATTGCACAAGGAGACAACGTTAATTTTGTCTTGGTTCGGACAGACAATCAAGCTCTTCAGAAGGTCCTGTATCCGCACATTCCCTGCAGTACACAACTCCGTCTGTATCAGTGTTCCCATCGACACATGAAACACTTTTTTGGTAGCACACAATTTCAGGATTGGTCTAATGGCATAAACAAAAATCGTTCAAATTTACACGTTTCGTACGAGACATTTTCGGGAAGACTGATCTTATGACATAAATGAATCTATATATAAAGAAAAGAAACTAGTTTAATTCAAACGTGAGTGTATGAAACATGAAGTAAATTTATATTTTGTGTTTATAATTGTCAAATTTTGTGAAAGAAAGAACTGATTTAACAAACGGCGATGGAGATGAATATAAATTGCACTATAACAAGTACTACATCGAGATAATGTGGTGATTGCCAATTAAACCATTTTTATACACATATGTATCATGATAATAGCTCGAAATATCATATCACTTACAATCTGTCACTATTGTAGGTAGGCAAGCGGATATGCAGGAAGGCATGTCGACAGGCAGACAGGAAGGCATTCAGTTAGAGATACATTTAAACATGTTATTATATATAAGGTCATTAATCATCATGTGCAGTTGGCCATTTGAACTTGTTCTCATTTGGTACTTGATGGTAAGCAGTCTAAAGATGTCACTGTATTAATAGTTTACAATATGCCTCCTTTGAGCGTGTTTGCGTAGGATGATCAGTGTAACGATTTCCTGCCGCCAATTACCAGTTCATACAAAGCCATTTAAAGCTGGCAGTTCAAACATAGTCATGCACGGTTGACGGTTCAAATGTTGCTGTATTGTTGTCTATGTAATCGCGTGTTCCTGAATTATTTGCAGTTTTGACGTGTATCTTTATAGTCGGCTATTTTAACGTACAATAAGTTTTAAATAATTAATGTCTGTGATGTTAACTAGTCTCTTGTAACTCAAACTTGAGTGGCAGCAATGATTGTGTTTTATGTTTTAATGTTTTATTTGTGAATGTATGCAATTATGCTGATGAGACTTTAATAAACTATTATTATTATATTAAGTTCTGGTTGGTCGTTTAACATGATACAGTATAGCTGGTTATTTATGCGCGTTCCAGTTTGCCGTGAAACAATATTCCAGTATAGTTGTAAATACTTTATACATTTGTCAAAACGTAATACTCTAATATTGACCGTTCAAACGCGCTAATTTATAATAAGTCATTTAACGGAGCCCCTGTGTTATTCGCCGTTGGACCGTGCCCCTGTATAGTAACTATACAACAGCAAGATCAAACGGCGAAACAGTTTATTAGTTGTATAGACTATATATTCCTGGATAGAGGATCATTTAGAAATGTTTTGTACGTTCGGCCACTTGAACTTGTTCCTCTTTATTTGGCCATTTAAGCACGTTGAACGCGTTTTGTACGTAATATGAAGGTGTTGTTGTTCCATGTCTGTTATCTATTTATATCGGGCGTTATTAGCTGATTGGTCAAGTTCACTTGTTTCTGTGTTGTTAGAATAGTAAACGTTGGAAAATTAAATGTGTTTCTTCACAGTTATTCATTTAAGCGTCTAAATCGATATGTCACCACCTTATACACATGTCCTTAATATTTACCATTTAACCACGTTCCCCAAATCTGTATCAATCGATATTCGCGTTCAGGATAGAACGATAACTCCTCTGGAACCTTGTTTTTATCTTTTACAATACCATAAAACGGTAAGTTCCCTTGTCATAACAAAAAACATTGGTCGTATTCCTAGTGCTGCATTTCACTTGTTACACATAACCAAATAATATATTTCGTTGTTGTTTTTTATCATTATTTAAATCTATGCAATTTAGCATAAAAAATAGCACACACATGTACATTTTAATGCTGAATGCCAGGAACCTTTTGATAGTAAATTATAAACGTGCGCTTTTCAGTACCAACTGATTTTTGAAAACCTTCGAGTAAAGTTTATAACCAATTTGTATATGAACACTTTGATATCAGCCTTTTTATAAATATGTTTGCTGAACAATACCTTTAGGCGGTTAATTCAGTGACATATTTAGGATTGAACCTCTATTGATATATTTGAATCAAAATTGTTTACAAATACCATCAGTATGCCCATACGCATTTACGTCGCATCTATATATACGCGTTAACATAAATATATTTTAACTCGTACACTATTTAAAAACGTATGCTCATCATGACGTGGCTGTTCAAATGTTTCGCAAAACACTAAATTTACTCAGTTTATATTTGCTTAGTTGTGACAATAAACATTTGTTTGTTTTCTTCTGCTACAAAATACAGTTGCTAAATATTAAACCTTTCGGGTTAAATGCATGAAGAGGACATATACCTTTTTATAGTTTGGTGGAAAGCGACTTTTTTAGGCACATATTTATGTTTTATTAGCATTTTGTATGTTTTTGCTACACACCGGAAAAAAGAAGAACACAATATTTAACATAGCAAATCAACCTCTAGAAACTTTATCAGGGGAAAAATTCTTGTTTGTATCCACTACATTTATAAGAGAACACAAACGAAATATTCAATAGTTTAAAACTGGGAACTACGCCTTGGAACGGTCAATTCAAAGCATTGAGGGTTTAAACCGGTTTGAGGGCTAGCCAAACCTTACACTTAAGACAAGCTGAGGGATACTTTTGATAAAAAATATACTTAATAGTGAATTGTTCTTAAGCATTCATTCATCAAGGACCATACCTATATTGCTCAGAAAAGACTGTAACAAATAATGTTCTTTTCAATCTGGACGGAGATTCGACGAAATGACAACAACATAAGATTTTTTTTATAATTTATTATTAATAATTGAATGTACGTATACTATTCTACGTCCGTGTAATGCTCTAGTAAACGAGAAACATTGCCATTTCACTGTTTCTACTAATTGTATTCAATTGAAACTTGCGTTCGGGGTCATTACGTGAGGTCACTTACCAAGTTCCCTATCTCTGTCCAGTAATTAGCAGAATTGTGAACGTTGGAATTCACAAATAATGCATGTAAATTGCTAAGTCCGTTGATTAATTGTCTCATTGGCAACTAGTAATGCCTATCTATAAGTGTATAGTCAGTGATATATATCAAGCAACATCCGCTCGTATTATATATTGAGATTTAATCGTTTGCTGTACAATTGCAGTATTTAACAAATTTTTCAGCATAGTATAATATAAAAAAAATGCATCAGTCCATTAGATTATTGGTATTGATTAGTTAATAATTTATGCATTAACTCATAATATTTTGTGCAAATATTAATAATTGTCTTTTTCACTCTTTTTCCCCCTTTTTTGAACAATATTGTTACTCATTACCTCGTTCCTAATCAAGAGCTATAAATAACACAATCTTCACAGAGTTTGGCTGGAAGAGGACATGAGCATGTTAAAGGGACCTTTTCACAGATTTTGGCATGTTTGTTAGTAAATGCTTTAAATTTATAAATGGAAACATTGGAACTAAAAAGTTCCATTAAAAAAAAATAATAGAATAAAATTAAAGAAAGACAAAAGGTAACCCGCAACTTGGCTCGAACCACTGACCCCTGGAGTAAAAGTCTTACGCTTAGACCACTCGGCTGTCCGTGATCATACAGTGAGTGGTGTATTTTATATCCTATCTAACCAATCCTCGTAGTGTAACAAAATATAACGATAACAACAGAACTATCCAAATTATTCAATCGTTTCGCGTTAAAACGCTTTATAATTTTCAGGTTTGGATATTTTAGAGCATGGTAAATGTTCAGTATTACTGTTGGCTCACAAATATCATAACTACAACGAAACTGTATGAATCTGAAACGTTGTTTGTTCAATTTTGTCAATTTACTTAAACGTGAAAAAGTCCCTTTAAAGCATTGTTCTAATTAGTCCAAGGCTCTAAGGTAAGTTAGTAAACGAGTAAGCGTGCTGGGTCACAACACTATCCGACTGAAGGAAATTATATTTACTTCCTTATGCTTAAGATTACATTGTTCACAAGCTAACATTTTGGTGCAGTTATACGTGGTTTGTCTCTTGTGGTATGCTAGTTCTAATTGAATTGTTCAGATTAGGTGATCTCTAGAATGTGAACAATAGACACATCAAATCCTTCCTGCTTTCATGTTTGTTAAATCAATTACAAGATGTATAACTTCCTTGTGGTTGCATTTGTTGTATTATTATTGAAGTTAAAATATCTTCGATCTGCAATGGTTGTTTACTACATAGCTCTCGAGTAAGAACATCACATTAGCCATTGTGTGAGATACTGAATAGTACAAATATGCATTCATTGTCATTGATATGGATTATTTGAATCAAGGATATGCTTGGTTTAGGGCACTTTAGGGCTGTTCTTGCCAAAAAAGATATATTTTGGTTGAGTCCTCATTTAATATCACTTTACGTTGTGAACTGTTATTTGCATTGTCCTAATTAGAAACTGGATAATTAAATTAGAACTGACCATTACAAAAATAATTATTAAATCCTAACTTTGAGAAAGTGGTGTTAGGGGGTTAATAAGAATCACTATTTCCCATAAGTTTTTGGTTCAGTCTGTTTGTTGTAAAATCTGGTCAGACAGTAACTTGTTTTGATGCTTTTAATGATTTTCTTTCTTTCGGACAATCAGATGACAGAAAACGTGACATAAATGTCTACCTGTATGAGTCGGTGTGTTGAGCACAAGAATACTATGTATATCTTCAAGTTCAATGTCATGAGTCTCATGTAACCTCATCTTCCCCTATTTGGCCTTGTAATAGCATTTCAACCACCTGCTAATCAGAAAATATCAATCCTCATCTCTGGTTCAGAACTGTTGTGATATCTTTAGATCAGCATAATTTTACTATATGACATACTGACAGCTTGATTTAATACTGAACTATGTTCAGGAGATTGTGCAGATTGTGTGCCTTTCATATGAAAATGGTATAATGCAGCCAGAATATTTCTCATCTGGGAGTTAGACTTTCATTATTGCAGAATAAACATATAAAGATTGCAAGGGAACGTAGTAACATTCAGATTGATTTCACATAAGTAATTTGAGGCTGTTCAGATTTGAAACATACAGAGCCAGTTCATCGTACAACGTTTTGACCGGTGGTAAAATTAGATAACATTTATAATATGAGTATTGTTAATTAAGTTCATTATCCTAAACAAATGACCAGTATTTGCATGGATTGTTTGTAAGGGATCATTGTTATTCTTATTTGTTTCCAACGTTTCAAATAAACTTTTGATTATAAGTCAGCCATTTCTTAAAAGAGGCTGTATTAAAAAGCATTTTGCATGATATATGTTTGTGATGTCTTTGATTTGTGGATGTTTAATACTATTGTTTACTCCATTTAAAAGAAGTATACATGGATGACAAGCCAGTTTTTGCATACATCGTTTTTGTATCCAAGTTCTTTGAACAACATAGTAACCAGGGACCGGGTTGGCGCTGGACAGTTTTTCTAATTTTATATAGTGTATACTAGCTTTCACATTTTCTGACCAATCTTCGTGAATCGGTCTCAGAATATTATTTCAAATTAAATCTTGACCGAGCTCGAAAATGGCTTTGGTCCATTGAATCACATGGCCAAAAGTGGGTGGGGCAGTAAAACAGTTCAGTTCCTTCAGGTCTGAGTTGAGCGACCTAGGGCCTCTGGCCGTCTTGTATATTGGTGGCCAATATGCGATTCGAGATCCAATGTTGTTCATTTTTTAATCGTTATAAAGTTTTTGATCATTATAATTGCATACCATAGTGTTGTAGTTGTCCTTTATTGCTTAGCTTGTAATTATAAAGCTTTTTTCCATAAGTCATTGAAAATATAACGTATTGTTTTCTCTGTAGTGAAGTAACAAATATTTTCATAATGTTATTAAACTATCATTTTGTTTTTCGGAATAGCATAATTTAACCTTGCCAAACATAGCTTATAATTTGTGTCAAACCGGTATTAAGATGATAATGACTGGTGACTGGCAATTCCTTACATTTTGGGTTCAATGACCAACTGTTCAAAAAAGAAATTTAAAAAGAGGGCCGTAGTAGCCCTAAAGAGCTAACCTGAGTGCAAGGTACACTATGTGAGCGTTTTTATTGATACTCCTGCCTGTAGGTTTATCATAATTGACAGTCTGCTTCTTATTAACAGAACTCAAATGTCCGTATGTAACCGGATAATTGCATAGTATAGGGTGCAAAGAAATATGCCATCTCCTCTTAAGATGTGGAGGTGGGCATAAGTATGTATATCACAATTTAAAAATGGCAGGTACATGAGCGCTTGATGTACTTGACAAGTACACTTATGGCATGTTGGTGGACTTTCAACATCTCAAAACATATATATATATATAATTCAAATGTCTTTGTTAAGTCGGTACATATATAAACGTATACACAGAGTATTGTTCATGGCAAATGTATGCGGAATGTTTTGAATTTAGATAAAAAACTGTAATTATTACTAATCAACTTTAAGAGTGCAAAGCAACATGCATAGGTCTATTTGCCCTGATACATGATATTTGAATTGCGCGGAACACGTGATCTTTAACACATTTTATCTTGAATAATATTGTACATTTAAGACATCCTTAATTCAACGGTCATATAAATCTGTATACCAAACAATGTGTTTGAAAGTGTTCAAGGAGGATGGGGCTGTTTAACAGATTCGACCATAAATACGTATATCAAATCAACCGGCAACGTGCAATTGCAGGCCATAAACTTCATAAATGTAGAAGCAGTATTCGTAACCTTTTTGAAACCTTTCCGCCCTTCTGAGTTAGTTTCTTGATTTTCAAAATTAATACGTAACGGTTATATGAAAAATTTGTAAAAACCAAGGAGGAGAATGATGATAAGAAGAAATGCCATTTTGATTAAGGTATAACAAGTGCTGCTGCTCATGATGATAATAGGTATGTAGATGAAAGACGCACTGTACTGCTTCTTTAAGTATCATTATATGTAAGGCTGATAAAGCGTAATCATTGAAACCACGTGAGGGTTAAGGAACGAATACACCATTCGTGTTTAAACCGGGTTATACCGCCCCTCTAGTTTCGATTTATATCACCGATACACATATTTAACGCTGCGCCACTATTGTTTAAAATGTCTGTGAGCAAACAAGTATGTGGACCTTGTCTGCATGATTCCATTGAAAATGACGGAGTTGTATACTGCATAGATTGTCAGGAACCACTGTGTGTTAAGTGTAAACAGGATCATGGAAGGATAAAAGTTTTAAAGCATCACAAGTTGTGTGACCTTACGGATTTACCTCCCCAGGAGATAAAGGACCTTCTGAAGAGCTTGATTGCGTGTCCGAATCACGAAAAAGAAGAAATGGTCTACTTGTGTAAAGACCACGATGTGACATGCTGTAGTAAGTGTGCTATGGCTGACCACAGAAAGTGCGAGGAAGTAAAACTACTATCTGACATACTGCACGACATAAACGTGGATTGTTCTGGGTTGAAAACAGTGTTGCGTGAAATACAACAAAATTGCAATAGTCTTTTGGAACACGAACGCAAACACGAAGAAATGATAGCCGAAAGCGAACGTAAAGCAATGTTAATACTTCAATATGTAAAACAGAAACTACTGGACACGTATACTAAGATTGAGGAAACAGTGGTGTCGTCCATTGCTGATAAAAAGAAAGGGATATTTGAAAAAATAGGCGCGCAACGAGAAAGTGTACGTACGATTTTGAATGACATCGAACACCAGTTGCCTTATATTGAAACAGTTGAGAAGTTTGGAACAGACGATCAAGTTGTTTTAGTCCAACGTAAAATTCAAAACGACATACTGCCTCGCATACAATCATCTGTCGTTATTTGTGAAAGAAGTCCAACTCGTTCTTCCTTTAAATATACTGCAAATACGTGTTTGGATTCTTTACTGATAGAAATCAGGCATTCTTTGCGAATTGATGACACAGTTTTTTATGTAAGCGAGACAGGTTCCGATTCTGATATCAAGACAGCCTCAACATACACGAAACGAGTTCTTCAGCTTCAACATGAAATAGGTCTCTGTGATATGCAACTGATTGATAAAAAGATGAATACACCGGATACATGCATATGGATAGATCATCACATTGTTATGTTGAGTACGGGTACGGTACCGTCTTTAGTAGTATTCCATGAGGACAGCAAAACCGTATTATCAAAGTTCAATTGTCCGACAAATCCTTGTTCAGTTTCTAAGACGGGCCCAAATGATATGGTTATTACGTTGCCGCTTGAAAACAAGATTGCATTTACACAGCTTCGCCATGGAAACGTACACCTGGTAGCGGAAATGACTACGAAGGTCGCATATAAGCATGTCGTCAGGGATACAGAATTAAATCAGTACATCTGTTTGTCAAATAGTGAGGGAAAAATAGACGTTCTTAACAACGATGGGAATCTGTTACATACCCTCAGTTTAAGCTCAGAAATGATAACATGTATTAAATCATCGCGTTATCTTGCGTTGCATGTTAATATTCGTGTATTGTGCCTTTCAAAACCATGGTTAAACGAATTAACTGCAGTGACTTTACAGGGACAAAAGGTATTTGATTACAAGCACAACAATCTGTTCGGTTGACAACAATGTGCCGTTGATCCCATTGGCGATATATATGTGGCATGTTTATCAGGTAACATACATCAAATAAGTCCCACGGGCCAGTACATACGGTCTCTATTGTTAAAGGAAATAGATACACCACGTGGGTTGTGCTTCAATGAGACGTTTGATAAACTTGCAGTTGTTGGTGGTACAGACAAGTGGTATCTGCGATTGTATAAATACATTTGAACGGTGTGTATTTTAATATAATAATACTAGTAAGTCCTGAATTATTCTTTATATTCTTTTTCAACTTTAAGATGTATATGTAATGGTATGGTTTAAGGTACCTTATTGTTATATACATAGTTTGCTACGTTCTACTGTTAGCGTATACTGCAATTATAGAAGTTCGGTGCAGACTAAATTTCACTCTGTGTATGTTTCATAACTACGTCAGTTTGATTAGGTTTGTGTGGATGCACTTGTTTGTGTCCTCGTTTATATCACCATTGTTATTATATTTTCAGACTTCAGAGACTGTCACCGGTAGAGTTGCGTCTTGTGCGTTTTTTTATCGGTTGCACTGTTTTCTATCGGTTCTTTCTAACGAATAAAAAGGACCGCATACTATAATACGGTTTCTCTGCTACTGGTGCAGCTGAAGCTCCACTTTGTGTTTTATGTTGGGTTGTATGCATTATGTATAAACTATTAGTATGTATACATGTACCAGTGAGACTTAGGTCAGAAATGTATAGTCTTATATTTTATTGTAAAGTTATTTCAAAATGGAATAAAATGTTTTCATAAATGTATGTACAAAATCACTTTTTATCGGTGTATCAATATACATAGCAGTATTTATTATAGGCATTTCNTGGAATAAAATGTTTTCATAAATGTATGTACAAAATCACTTTTCATCGGTGTATCAATAATTCATAGCAGTATTTATTATAAGAATTGCATGTTGACGTGTTAATTGTCTTCACTTTGTTTAAAGATCTGTTTTTGGTTTTGTTTATCATTTTATAGTTAGCGTAGATGTTAGTGCGATACACTCTATTGATTTAAGACGTGGCTTTTTTCGTCATCTGTAAGATCACTTATAATAGTGATTTCATTAATTGTGTTGATGGTTTTGCATTTTTTCACCAGAATACAATTTGAATGGATGTACGATGCTATATCTTAGGCACTGAGTGTTGTGGATTGAAAGCAATCCTGTATGCATATGTTATTATTATTATGCAGGATGAAATCAAACAAAGAGCCTCATGTACTACATTTTAAAGCATACATAATGGTCCGAATGCATATTGTTAGATAAATCACCAATATAACCAGTAAAATAAATAGAAAAACGTCGAGATACTTGAGAAAAACGAAAAGCTAGAAAATAATTGTTCAACTGTTCCTAAACTAACATATTTAATTATTTCAACAAGTAATTGCGTCTGTAAAATATCCGAAACAAATTTATTAAAATTTAAATGTTATATGGTTGTTTGAACTAGTTCCCATTTAATTTTAAGAAATTACATGTGTTCGTGTATGACGTCATTTTTATTAGTTTTAAATATCATTTTATTTGTTAAATTTTCTAAGTGTTATATTTAAAATGACGTCTATATCACTTTTACAGACCTCCTCGTGACAGCCAATCAGCCAGTCAGTATCTTACATCATCATAGGGTATGCAATTTTATGCATTGCCTCTCAATGCATGTAATGACTACTCTACGTATTAAAGGAGTCATATACGTACGGTCTATTTTATGTCACGTAGTCACCAAAACAAACTAATTATTTTTCAACAGTGGAATGTTTTTCTTGCGTGTTTTTTCATTCAATTTTGGTATCGTATTCTGAGCAACACGTGTGTTTTATTTTATACTGTTAATAAACGTGTCACTTGATCGGTTTATTACCGGCAAGAATTGTAAAACTATTGTATTATTTGAATACAACTATATTTATATGANATAAATCACAATGATGTGTATTTATGACACATGCTTGGTATGTGTTAGAAAGATCATAACGAGAGATGCGTTATCTTATGTTTTCAAAGATACCATATTTGATGATTTGTTTGTGTTGTTTTTTTTTTATTTTGCATAATGCATAATTATTTTTATAGTTAAGCTATTGTTTTGGGTGATGAATCGTTATATAATCTTACTGCTTGATAAATCAGTATGAGAAAAGGGGTAATATAGTTTCTTTTCATATGCGTCTCTAATGTTTGACCTTTACCGTGGGCATGCCTCTTTAAACCAAACAACGAATATGATACTTTGATACTGATGGTTATAAAAACAAGTGAACATAAAACTTCTAACATTTAAAAGACATAAAATGAACAGTAGACTATTATTTTGCATTGAAAAGACTTATCTTAAACGTGGTATAAAACTTTGATACATTGGACTACATAGTATTCCATTTCTGCAGACCCGTTAAAGTAATGCTGTGAGTCACTGTTGTTTGTTATTGCACATTTGGAAATTGAAGTAAACTTTACAGGGACTTTCCAATGAGTTACTTCGATTCAAGACGGCATATCTTGTCGCATATCTCACTGCATAATGTACCATTATTTATATATAATTACACTTATTGACGTACTAAGAAGGTAACCCAGTACTGAAAGATGTAGTCTGAGAAGTTTTTGCTTAAACAAATGTCAGACTTTTCAAACAAAATTTCCTTTCGTAAATTGGTATCAAAATACCTGATTTTCGTGACTAGCAGCACGTACAAACAATGCATATGGATAAAATACCAACTTCAAAACACTCAGTTTACTGTCATATCTCCACATCACATCTCGTACCACTGACAGGCATTCGTTGGACTAATTGAAGTCGCCGTTGTGTAATGGATATGGTGCCCGCCTAGCGACCGGGAGGTGCAGCTATACGTTAGTTTGTCTCTTGTGGTATGCTAGTTCGAATTGAATTGTTCAGATTAGGTGATCTCTATCATGTGAAGCTTTACAATAGACACATCAAATCCTTCCTGCTTTCATGTTTGTTAAATCAATTACAAGATGTATAACTTCCTTGTGATTGTATTTGTTATATTATTTTTGAAGTTAAAATAACTTCGTCCTTCAATGGCTGTTTACTGCATTGCTCTCGAGTTAGAACATCACATTAACCATTGTTTGAGATACTGAATAGTACAAAGATGCATTCATTGTCTTTAATATTGTCTTATTTAAATCAATGAAAAGCTTGGTTTAGGGCACTTTAGGGCTGTTCTTGCCAAAAAAAAATGTATTTTGGTTGAGTCCTCATTTAATATTACTTTACGTTTTGAACTGTTATTTGCATTGTCCTAATTAGAAACTGGATAATTAAATTAGAACTGACCATTACAAAAAATTATTATTAAATCCTAACTTTGAGAAAGTGGTGATAGGGGGTTAATAAGAATCACTATTTCCCATAAGTGTTTGGTTTAGTCTGTTTGTTGTAAAATCTGGTCGGAAAGTAACTTGTTTTTATGCTTTTAAGGATTTTCTTTCTTTCGGACAATCAGATGACAGGAAACGTGACATAAATGTCTACCTGTATGAGTCGGTGTGTTGAGCACAATAATACTATGTATATCTTCAAGTTCAATGTCATGAGTCTCATGTAACCTCATCTTCCCATATTTGGCTTTGTAATAGCATTTCAACCACCTGCTAATCAGAAAATATCAATCCTCATCTCTGGTTCAGAACTGTTGGGATATCTTTAGATCAGCCTAATTTTACTATTTGCCATACTGACAGCTTGATTTAATACTGAACTATGTTCAAGAGATTGTGCAGATTTTGTGCCTTTCATATGAAAATGGTATAATGCAGCCAGAATATTTCTCATCTGGGAGTTAGACTTTCATTATTGCAGAATAAACATATAAAGATTCCTAGGGAAAGTAGTAACATTCAGATTGATTTCACATTATCAATTTTAGGCTGTTCAGATTTGAAACATACAGCGCGAGTTCATCGTACAACTTTTTGACCGGTGGTAACATTAGATAACATTTATAATATGAGTATTGTTAATTAAGTTCATTATCCTAAACAAATGGCCAGTATTTGCATGGATTGTTTGTAAGGGATCATTGTTATGCTTATTTGTTTCCAACGTTTCAATTAAAATTTTGATTATACGTCAGCCATTATTTAAAGGGGGCTGTATTTAAAAGCATTTTGCATGATATATGTTTGTGATGTCTTTGATTTGTGGTTGTTTAATACTATTGTTTACCCCATTTAAAAGAAGTATACATGGATGACAAGCCAGTATTTGCATACATCGTATTTGTATCCAAGTTCTTTGATCAACATAGTAACCAGGGACCGGGTTGACGCTGGACAGTTTTCCTAATATGGTTAAAGTGTATTCTAGCTTTCACATTTTCTGAGCAATCTTCGTGAATCGGTCTAAAAATATTATTTCAAATTAAATCTTGACCGAGCTCGAAAATGGCTTTGGTCCATTGCATTACATGGCCGCAAGGGGGTGGGGCAGTTCCAAATCAGCTTATAACTTGATCAGAACCTTTTTATAACATCTCAGCCAAGTTAAAAAATGTTTGCAGGTACAAAATGTCAGGAGCCACATTTATTACACATACAAATTTGCTCAAAACAGTTCAGTTCCTTCAGGTCTGAGATGAGTAACCTAGGGCCTCTGGCCGTCTTGTATATTGGTGGCCAATTCATTTTTCAATCGTTATAAAGTTTTAGATCATACTTATTACATACCATAGTGTTGTAGTTGTCCTTTATTGCTTAGCTTGTAATTATAAAGCTTTTTTCCATAAGTCATTGCCAATATAACGTATTGTTTTCTCTGTAGTGAAGTAACAAACAGTGTGATAATGTGTTATTAAACTATCATTTTGTATGTCGG
This sequence comes from Dreissena rostriformis, assembly GCA_007657795.1. NCBI lineage: Eukaryota > Metazoa > Mollusca > Bivalvia > Myida > Dreissenidae > Dreissena > Dreissena rostriformis. The sequence continues at coordinate 85,832 of VMBQ01003405.1, forward strand.
AATAACATAATTTAACCTTGCGAAACCTACTTTATAGTTTGTGTCAAACCGGTATTAAGATGATAATGACTGGTGACTGGCAATTCCTTACATTAAGGGTTCAATGACCAAATGTTCAAAAAAGAAATTTACAAAAGAGTGCCGTATTAGCCCTAAACCGCTAACCATAGTGCAAGGTAAACTATGTGGGCGTTTTTATTTATACTCCTGCCTGTAGGGTTATCATAATTGACTGTCTTCTTCTTATTAACAGAACTCAAAAGTCCGTATGTACCCGGATAATTGCATATTATAGGGTGCAAAGAAATATGCCATCTCGTCTTAAGATGTGGAGGTGGGCATAAGTATGTATATCACAATTTAAATATGGCAGGTACATGAGAACTTGCTATACTTGACAAGTACACTTATAACATGTGGGTGGACTTTCAAGATCTCAAAACATATATATGATTCAAAAGTCTTTGTTAAGTCGGTACATATATAAACGTTCACACAGAGTAGTGTTCATGGCAAATGTATGCGGAATGTTTTGAATTTAGATAAAAAAAAACTGTTCATGATTGTTTCGTTACTCTGAATAGCAAGTTTAAATAATGCTTTTAAGAGTGAATGATAACAAATGCACATAAAAGCAAGAAGTTTTAACCACCTTGTAATTATTACTAATCAACTTTAAGAGTGCAAAGCAACATGCATTGGTCAATTTGCCCTTATACATGGTATTTCATTTGCTTGGAACACGTGAATATGGTTCACTGGATCTTTAACACATTTTATCTTGAATAATATTGTACACTTCAGACATCCTGCATTCAACGGTCATATAACTTAAATTACCTTTTCACCACTGCATATCAGACACTTTATACACGATGGTGTAATCATGTTACGCAAAATTTAAAACCCCGACACAACAAATCAAAGTGGTAAACTTCAAAACACGTGGATATCTGATGACAAATCATTACTAATGCTAAACGTTCGTCCCTTTCTCGAACAGAATATATATGCGTTACCTTTAAAATAAGCAAGTAAAACGTTAACATTATATCGACTGAAGAAATTATATAATACTCAATTTAACGGATATACAAAAATCATCTGTATACCAAACAATGTGTTTGAAAGTGTTCAAGTGGGATGGGGCTGTTTAACAGATTCCGACCATAAATATGTATATCAAATCAACTGACAACGTGGAATTGCAGGCCATCAACTTCATTAATCTAGAAGCAGTAATCGTAACCTTTATGAAACCTTTACGTCCTTCTGAGTTAGTTTCTTGATTTTCAAAATTAATACGTAACGGTTATATGAAAAATATGTAAATAACAAGGAGGAGAATGGTGATAAGAAGAAAGGCCATTTTGATTAAGCTATAACAAGTGCTGCATCTCATGATGATGATAAGTATGTAGATGAAAGACGCACTGTACTGCTCCTTTAAGTATCATTATATGTAAAGCTGATAAAGCGTTATCATTGAAACCACGTGAGGGTTAAGGAACGAATACACCATTCGTGTTTAAACCGGGTTATACCGCCCCTCTAGTTTCGATTTATATCACCGATACACATATTTAACGCTGCGCCACTATTGTTTAAAATGTCTGTGAGCAAACAATTATGTGGACCTTGTCTGCATGATTCCAATGAGAATGACGGAGTTGTATACTGCATAGATTGTCAGGAACCACTGTGTGTTAAGTGTAAACAGGATCATGGAAGGATAAAAGTTTTGAAGCATCACAAGTTGTATGACCTTACGGATTTACCTCCCCAGGAGATAAAGGACCTTCTGAAGAGCTTGATTGCGTGTCCGAATCACGAAAAAGAAGAAGTGGTCTATTTGTGTAAAGACCACGATGTGACATGCTGTAATAAGTGTGCAATGGCTGACCACAGAAAGTGCGAGGAAGTAAAACTACTATCTGACATACTGCAGGACATAAAAGTGGATTGTTCTGGGTTAAACACAGTGTTGCGTGAAATACAACAAAATTGCGAGAGTCTTTTGGAACATGAACGCAATCACGAAGAAATTATAGCCGAAAGCGAACGTAAAGCAATGTTATTACTTCAAGATGTAAAACAGAAACTACTGGACACGTATAATAAGATTGAGGAAACAGTGGTGTCGTCCATTGCTGATAAAAAGAAAGGGATATTTGACAACATAGGCGTACAACGAGCAAGCGTACGTCAAACTTTGAATGATACTAAACACCAATCGTCTTGTATTGAACAAGTTGAGAAGTTTGGAACAGAAGTTCACGCTGTTTTAGTGCAACGCAAAATTACAAAAGAACAACGGGCTCGTCTCCAATCATTGGTCGTTGATCTTGGCAGAAGTCGAACGCGGTCTTCCTTTAAATGTACTGCAAATACGTGTTTGGATACTTTACTGATANTTTTGGCGACCCCAATAAAAAGTTGAGGGTCAGCGCCGATTCTGGAGACACTGTCGGGCGACCGGAAACGGACCTATTTTTTTATTTGGCCTTAAGGAATACAATAGGTTTACAAATATGTGCGAGTAGTAACACTTTAAAATGTCATGTGTATGCACAGTATAAAACAAACTATCGTGTTAATCAAAATGCGACACCAAAATGTGAAAAGAGATAACAAAACACACACGCGTCAAAATTGTAATCCCGTGAAGAAATGCAAAACAATCCACACAATTTATTACATCACTATAATAAGTTATGTGACAGATGAAGCAAAAACCACGTCTTAAATCAATAGAGTGTATAACAATAGCATTTACAATAACTATACAATTAGAAACAACAGCAAATAACAGATCTTTGAACAAAGTGAAGACAATTAACAGGTAAAAATACAATTTTTATAAAAATGCTATGTATATTAATACACCGGGTGAAAAGTGATTGTTTACATACATTTATCAAAACATGTTATTCCATATAAAGATTACTTTACAATCAAATATTACAATAGGAATTTCTCACTTTAGTCTACCTGGCACATGTATACATAATATATACATAATGTATACAACTAAACATAATATACATAGTAAAGCTTAAACTGCACCAGCAGGAGAGAATCTTTAATATTTTATGCAGTATTGTATTTATGGCAAGAAACTAGTTGACAAATAGTGAGACCTATAACACATTAAGACGTAACTGAGGCTATGTAACAAAGTAACATCGTTGTTCAGAATCTATTTGACCAGCAGAAATTGACAAACAGATGTACTGGTTTAATGCGGTATCCCAAACGACATCATGATAGGGGACATTTGTCGTCATTTCCGCCACCAAGTGAACGTTTCCTTCCCGAAGCTGTGCAAAAGCAATCTTAATTTCACGTGGCAAAGCTATAACAATGTCATTTGGACCTGTCTTAGGAACTGACGGACAATTGAACTTTAATAATACAGTTGTGTTGTCTTCACCGAATACTAATAGAGACGATGTTATATTAAATGATATTACAATGCAATTATTAATCAATATGCATGTATCCGGTGTATTATGGTTCTCTATTTAAAACTAGATTTCTTCCAGATATGACGAATATGCCAACGTGTGGATCGCGTTCTGGTCCATACACATGTCGAATCTCGGCAAAAGTTACGGTCCCAAAGACTCCCAAATCGCGGCTATACGCCGGAGCTTAACGAATTTTAGCCCCCATTATCATTACGTTCAATTGAACGTCATCAAAAGATGACGTCCAATATATCACTTCTAGAGTTGCGACACCTTACGGGTTTCGCGTGATGGAATGAGTGGTGAAAAAGGTGGGTGCGAATTTTTTGGTACGAAACAAATGTGAGTACGAAAATTTGGGGAACGAGAAAAATTAGGGTACGAACATTTTGGGTACGAAAAATTTATGCTAAACAACTATTTGGGTACGAGAATGTTGGGTACTGCAAAATTATGCCCCCAAAAAAATTGGTTAGGATATTTATGATAATTGGCGGGGGGTTGTCACATGGCAATTTTTGTGTGAACATATTGTATAAGATGGATAGATACAATGTTTCATTCTTTATTGTATAATGATTAAATGTTCTTCCAATGCCATTTTCACTAAGGTATAGGTATTTAATCCTGATATACGACTGAAAATGTATGTCAGTTAGCATAAAATGTTCAACAAATCCTCATATTCAGAAATTATTTGTTGACAAATCATAATAGAAAAATGCATTTAATGCCTCAATGTTGCTTTCGCTATGATAAAATGTTCTTAAGAAGTCATCTGTATTAATATATAGGCCTATTTTTCTGAGAAAATAATGAAAATGCCTGTTGGTATGTGCCGAATATTAAAAAAATCTGCAACTTGATATAGGGTGCTCATACGGTAAAATTGTTTGTGCCAAAATTATAAAAGATGAATGCATATTATGCTTCAATGTTGCTCATACTATGCCGAAATGTTCATACGATGACATTTTATTAAAATATATGTCAAATTTAATGAAATATACTTGAACATGTGTTTCGGCTGGTACCAAATTAGAAAAAAATCAGCAATTTTATGAAGGTTGATCACATTGTAAAATTGTTTGTGCCCTGATAATAATAGATGAATGCATATCATGCTTAAATGTTGTTTATACTATGACTACAGGTTCATACGATGCCAATTTTATTAATATATATGCCAAATTTAATGAAAAAGACTTGAAAATGTATGTCGGCTAGTATGAAATATAAAAAGAGCAATTTTATGTAGGTTGCTCACACAGTAAAAATTGTTGTGCCCAAATAATAATAGATGAATGCATTTTATGCTTCAATGTTGTTTATACTATGACTACGGGTTCATACGATGCAATTTTTATTAATATATGTGCCAAATTTAATGAAATAGACTTGTAAATGTGCGTTGACTGGTACCATATCTTTAAAAAATTAGCATTGTTATGTAGTGTGCTCGCATGGTAAAATTGTTTGTGCCCAAATAATAATAGATGAATGCATATTAGGCTTCAAATTGCTTAAACTATGACAACAGGTTCTTGTCATGCCTTTTTTATCAAGATATATGCTTACTTTCTTGAAATACATTACAAAATGTGTGTCTGTTGTTATTTAACATTAATAAAAACACTATTTCAATTTGCATTAGGGGGCTCACATAGGAAATGTGTTTGTGTATATATTGTAATGGATAGATGCATTGAATGCCTCAATGTTGCTTTCACTATGACTAAATGGTTGTTCAAATGCCGAATTTATTAATAAATAGGCCTATCTTTCTCATATATAAATGAAAGTGTTTGTCGTTTAGAACCAAATATGTACAAAATTTGCAATTTCATGTGGGGTGCCCACTTTTATATGCACATTATATGATAAATGAATGCATTGTTTGCCACAATGGTGCTTACACAATCGTTTAAGGTTCTTCAGATGCGTAAATTACTTACTTTCATGACATATAATTTTATAGTATATATAGTTTTCCTTAATCGTGTTTTGGGTCAGAATGGTCAGCATCCGATACAAATGTTATTAAAAAAATAAAGTGGTTTTATATAAATTTTAAGAAAGGGAAGGAAAAAACAGAAAATGGAATTGGGTATCATTGTAACTTTATTGTTTTAAGCATTGCATTAAAGTTTAAATTTAGGTTAACGTGTCGTTAAAACTTAATTTAGATTTTTATGACTCCTTCACTCTCGTATGGTATGAAATACGTATCTCGTGTAATTTCATTTAAACTCCGGATTTTGTTATCGCCTTTTGTTCGTCGTCTGTTGTGCGTCGTCAACATTTGCTTGTTAACACTGAAGAGGCCACATTTTTTTCCAATCTTCATGAAACATGGTCAGAAGATTTGTAATA
>VMBQ01003406.1:0-50404 GCA_007657795.1 Dreissena rostriformis
TGTACACTGTGTTTGCCAAAAGAAATAAATATGTTTAAACTAAGTTTTGCCAAAATGGCGACCAGAAGGGACGCGTTAAGTTGTCCGTGTATTCCCTTTATTTGTTATATCTATATAAATGATCCAGAACAAGTTTCACTCTTTTCTGATATATTTCGCCTTAATAGGCTTTTTCAAAGTTTGTTTTTGTTTCTCAACCAAACAATAGTATATTGACGTCAAATACAAATCAAACTTTGAAAAAGCCTATTTAGGCAAAATATATCAGAATTATTTGTTTGTGGACGTCAATCTACAATTGTTTGGTTGATAAACATAAAGAAAATGTATTCAATTTGTAAAATCAAACTTTGAAAAAGTCTATCAAGGCGAAATATATCAGAAAAGAGTAACACTTGTTCTGTGTCAATTTACTTTTATCCCTATATAGTATATAAATGATGGTGAGGATAAAATATGTATCAAATGGTGTACACGGTATTGATGAGCCCTTCAAACTTTCTTTGTTGGTACGCGCAAGAGATATTGTAATTTTTCCTCAAACCAAATAGAGCGTCAACATTCAGATGATTTTCTTCATACTTACATATTGTAAGATGGAAGTTAAGTGCAAACGTTAATAAAATAAACGCTATGTATGGTTTCACATTAATGTGTGTGTGATGGAAGATGGAATGGTTCACATACATTTTTGTATGATGGAAATGGAAATGGTAATTCACTTAAATTGATCTAACATTCACTTCACGCTTCTTATGGATACAACTTTCAAAATTTTGATTGGTCAGGCATTTAAGAACCTCTTCAAATTAAATCAGTGCCTCATACATTTACTCATTTTATAAGTGACCATGTAAACGAACTATTGGACAAGCTAATATGTCAAATTTAAATTAAAGATCTAACGTATGAGGATTCTCAAAATAAAAAGAGAACAACTTGAAATTATTCTCATATACATTAAAAAAAACTTTGTGTTAAACTTAGCACACAAAACTACTACAAATACGGGGAACACAAAGTTGTAATAGATTGTTACAAGATGAACAACATTACGAGATTATGGTAAAGGCGCCAAATATATATTCTATCTTTATTTCTGTCTCATCACTGTACAAGTATATACAACAATAAAAGTATTCATATCAATCACAGTGCCAATCATATAATGGATTTATAAGAGACATAACAGTAGTCAAGAACACAATTACTATGCATCAGTTAAAAGTTAACCAAATATGTTAAAATTATAAAACATGGATTATAAAACAATAAAACAATATTGCATAAGTGGAATATTGAGACCTTTGATAGTTTCAATATAAAAATAATCTCATGAAACCTGTGTGTAGAATTTAAAAGTATTAGTTAAGATATTTACTTCCAGAGTGTCATGTTGGAATAATTTAAAGCAACAATCAAAGGTCAAATTCCCTTATTGTACAAAAATGTAGTTTGTTTATGTTATCTACAAATAATTGATAAAAACTAAAAACTAAAATGCCATATAGAATGTGTAACCTATCTATACAAATAAGCATTTCTGGTCATTAAAATATTATAGCAGGCTTTGGCAGTATCTCTTATCAATAATTTGTTGGAGAATAAAACTACCATCTTTTCTATATCTGACATAGAGTTAAAATCAGTAATGGTATGACATTTTTCAAAAAGAGAGGTCCTGATATCAGAATAAAGTGGACAGTATAGCATAACATGAGTTTCTGATTCAACACAATATATGTTACCAGACCAACTCAAGCGTTGAAAGTTCGATTTCACTGATTTCTTATGTGTTAACTTTATTTTACGACATATTACGAAATGTTCGTTGATTTTGAGTGTTTGTGGGGATTTAATGTTCAACTGTTAAGGGTCCACATTGTGACTACCGCTAGGTGGCAATATACAGAGGTATACTACGTTTTAGTTGTGAAGAACACATGGGAATTATTTTATTTTTCATGATAAATAGACAAAATAACTCACAGAGTTACTCGTCTGTGTGGACAACGGTATCAATGTCAAAAATGAATGTAAAAAAAATGAACGAAATAATGTCTGCTCTGCTCTATAAGAATATAACATAAGAATGAAATAACAACCTTGTTAATATTTTGAAATATATACGAATTAAAAAGTAATATTATTACCTAGTTGTTTAAGACTAACTACGCAACGTTTGGTACTTTTTCATCGCCTTGATTTTATCTAAGCAAAAAGTGATGTAGTCAAGTTTTAACATTTAGCTTCATTCGCTAAACACAAAACGTACAAGACAGGTTAAATATATTTTAAGTATCCTCTTTTATATCTAGATAGCATGTAAACTTCACAAACTGTCTACTTACCTGACCTCATATGTAAAATTACACGGACAGCATGAAAAATAGCTAATAAAAACGAGTGTTTTGTAAAAGGGAAAGTAAAAAAATTCCAATGTACTAAACACTAGCAGTAAACACACATATTTCTGATTACAATTAACTCCTTTGAAATGATTATATCAATCGTTGGTCAAATAGAGAAATATGACATTACACTACTTAATAAAAGTATATAATTTTCAAACTATTAATTACGCGGCTTCTAATTGACACATAACTTTGTGATTCAGTGTCAGTAAATTAATATTGATATAAAGCATAGGTCTTGATTTAATAAAATGCTGTATTTTCTATCTTAAACATTTCACTTAGTTCTCTCTTACATAAACATACACCCATTTACTTGCAAATTGACAGTTTAGCACACAGAAAATGTGAAAACAAAACGATGTGTTTTTTACAATAAAATCACATTTCTTATTGGTTTGATATGAACAAGATACTTTATTATCACATATCTTAATGTCCTTCTTAAACGTTCTCCAACAATTTCTGTGAGCAAATATTGTAACATTGTCTAAAAACAAACGTGCAGTTCTTATCTCTACATCTTCACAAACGCTTTTATACAAATAGAGACGAGTCCTATCTCACGAAGTTTTGAGGTCAACCAATTTAGTCACACCGCTTCTCGTGTGTCATTGCGGCGCAGTGAAAGCTAAAAAATGCCAGATCACGCCCTTCTAACATTTCTATGTTTAATTGGATTAACTTCATTCGCAGGTTAGTAAAAAATGTGACTTTATAGTTTGATACCGCTTTGTGCACGCAGATGGGCTATGCGCAATAGAAAGTTGTTTTAAATAACACTGTTTTCCGCTGATGTACTCGATTGATAAACCAACGCAAAAACACATGTAGCCATTTACTGGAGCACGACTTTGCATATCCACATAAATTACTTAACGTTTAACAAAAACAACATGAATATAATCAACATTTAAGCGGGGACAAACAAACGAACAAACAAACGACAGACGAACATACCAATCAAACACACACACAAATGCTACAACAAACGAACCATTCGATAAACTTATGATCGAAAGAACAAACTAAACAACAAACCAACCAACCGACTCCAACCAATCATCAAACCAACCAATCATCAAACCAACTAACCACAATCCAACTTATAACAACACCCCAAACAAAAAAAACTCGCAAACAAGCAAGCCAACTACACGTTCTCTTTTCAGCCATGACAAAGAGACATACGCCGAGGCGAAGGTAACTACACAAAACGGCCTTACATAATGAATTATATCACTGAGTTATTGAGCAGAAGGTCTCCAATGGAATGAGATCAATGTCCGTTTGGGACGTACAAATAACCTCAGCATGATGAAACAAAGTGTCGCGCGCATGAACCAGATCCCGAAATATGACCTTTTACATTGATTTGTGACCGTAAGCTTGGACATGGGGCCTTGTTCTTGAGCGCAACACTCCGTAGAATTATGCTTATCACTCTTGTCGAGTAATTTAAAACTCCTTCCATTGTCGACCAATGTTTACTCCGGACAAAGTTAAAGGTCTTAAGGAACATTTGACCTTTGATCTTAGTAACTTAGTTTCTGTGATCAACACTACATGTATGTCTCAAAATGCTTATAACTTCTGATGAGTGCTAGCTAAAATCAGGTTCCAGACAGAGTAAAAGGATAGTTGAAATACATTTGACATTTGACCTCGAATTATGAGTTTGGATCTAGGGACCTGGTGCTTGGTCGCAACATCCCGTTTCACCAATCTCATCATTTATGCCGAGTTATTTGAAATTATAGACATGCTGGTTAAGCTCCTGGCAAATATTTCTCGCCGTGAGCCCATCCGTTTACATGTTCCGATAACGTTTCTCGATGGGGCCTGTAAAATAATTCCAAACTTTTCAATGCATTCGTTTATTTGCCCGTGTCCCCATTCGACCATTTCAGTTCGCATAAAACCCTAACAAATTCGACGAGATTTGTTATAGGCTACAGATTCCGACGTATAATAAGTTGGAACTGATCGGTTATTGATACTCGTTCTTGAAGAATGTTTCCATTGCCCATCAATAGCCCGATGGGTACCCATACTATGTGATACTCCCTTGTTTTCAAACAGGTGTATACATATTGACCGTGTAACCTTTGTATGTTAAAGGTGATCTGTAGCGTGGACCTCGGCAAAAATTACTTGGTGGAAATTGACTCGCTGGCAGAAAACAACTTTCTGGCGGCGGAAGCATATTGCCTGAATCGTAAGAACTGTGTCTTAATCGATCGTTAGAAACTTGTTTAAATCACGAGAAAGTTTTAACTTCCTTATCAAGCTTGTTACGATAGTAAGAACTTTGTCCAAACAAAATGTATAAATCAAATGCAACTAGTCGCAACCATAACAACTTCTCTCCATGATTACCATTATAACTGTATTATACGAACCTAATGTAAGTCACAACAATGTGTCCAATCATTAGAAACTAGTCCCAATGATAAGAAACCTTCCGAAATGTAAAGAAACAAGAACTTTTTTTTAAATTTATTTATTTAGATTAATTGTTGGTATTTTAAATTTGAATCATAATTATAACAAAAAAATAATAATACTTTCTTATATTTAATAATCAACTACATACCAACCCACCCGCCGTTCGATTGGTTCAGCAATCCCAAATTAAACGTTTTTAGAAGTCCTCACTGTATGTTGCATTGCATTTACTTTAATATAAATGTGTATGAAATTCAATGATTTGTAGCTCACTTGAGCACAATGTGTTCATGGTGGGCTTTTGTGGGCTTTGGTCCTTCCTCAACTGAAGCTATTTACCATTCTAGAGGCCACATGTTTAGCTCACGAGTGCACAACGTGCTCACGGTAATCGTTTGTGATCGCCTTTTGTCCGTTGTTCGACGAGCGTTGTACGTCTTCAATAACTGCCTTCTGAACACTTTAGAGGCCACATGTATTGCCCAATTTTTATGCAACTTAATTAGAGCATTTGTAAACATAATATCATGGTCATGTTAAAAACTTGGTCATTAAGTTAAATTAAAGAAACAGCTTAATATGAACACTCAAGAGGACACATGTATTGTCGTATCTATATGAAACTTTGTCAGATTATTTATCTTGACTATATATTGGCAAAGTTTGAATCAGGGTCACATGAGTCCAAAACCTAGGTCCCCTTGCCCAATATTACAACACGTTAAAACCTCTCTAGAAGCCATATTTACGACTCAATCTTGACAAAACTTGGTCACTGGATCTTGACATTTTATAGGACACGTTTGCGTCTTGGTTACGTGCAACTAAACCACTAGGTCACTAGGTCAAATCTTAGAAAAAACATTGGGATCACTTTGGAGGCCACATTTTCCATTTACCTGAACACATTTGATCAGAATGTTTAGCTGGGTCAAATAAGCATCGCACGATTTGTGCGTCAAAAAACTAAATCATTAATCATAAAATACGCCTAAATCGTAAGAAACTTGTTTCAATACAAAGGAACAAACAACAATCGTAAGCAACCTGTCTTAATGTTAGGCAATTATGTGAATCGTGAAATAATTGAACCAATCGTACGACACGCGTCTCAATAATTTAAGAATCGTATCTCAAACGTGAACTGTGTCTAAAGGGTAATGCAATTGATGTAATCGTACGAACATTTTCCTAGTAACAACTCACTTGTCGCATTCGAAAAAAATCGTAATATGATTCTTTTATTTTCATTTTTTTTTAAATACTGTTTATCCGTTGCTACACAGAATATTACCGAATTGGCCTCAACGACTTGGCGGAAGAGGGGCATTGGGTGTGGAGCCACAGTCAAAAACATGCCGAATTCTTTAAGTGGACACCGGGGGAACCAGACAACTTGGCGGTAACAATCTATTTATAGAAAGTGTAAGAAAATAAATAAAAACTTGGGCTGGAAAAAAGCTATAGAAAAGTGGGATGGTTAATAAAACTATTCATAGAAACGCGACAGTGAAACTCAAAAGATTTATCAAAACGGTTTGATTATTTGTATACAGGTTCTAGCGTCTTAGTCTGTATGAATTAGGGAGCTGACCTCATTCATATCACAACTGAAAACTAATCAAGCAATTTTTAATACAGCTAAGCATTTAGCTTTTAAAATATGGAAAAAAAAACATCCATCTCAGTTACTGTAAAATGAATAGCGTTCTTTATTTTTAGACTGTGGGTTTAATGTCAACTCGCTTCCGAGCCAATTTCAGCCATATTTATCAATGAACTGACATTTCCTGCAAGTCCGACAATCCCCATTTCCGTATTGCCACATGCTTTACTTCTAAAGTATTAAAGGGGCCGTCCAACAGATTGGTAAATTGACAAAATTAAAAANTCCTGGACACTCGACACTTAGAAGATTTTGACAATGCCGTCATACATTTGAGCCACGCTCTGGGCAAACCGGACTTTATGCGTCAGCGTAAAGTGAAGTCTCAGATAAGCCTGTTTTGTCCGCCCTGCTTATCAGGGACGACATTTTCGACCAAGTCTTGATTTTTGTTTCGAAGAGACCTCATTTATACGAACAATTCCATTAAAGCGGACTGCACAGGCTGATATCGGAGCGACACGTTGTGAACATGCAATAAGCCTGTTTTTCGCAATGCCCGACTCATGCATATAATTATTTAAAGCATAAAGACACAGCGCTAATACGCGTTTGAAAGTGTAACTTAATAAACATGCGTTTGCATGGTAGTATATACTGCATTGGTTTTCATAGACGAATGTTATTTTAGGATCACATGTGATTAAATAAATTACGAGACACATATTTGTTTTTACTCGCCTTATAATACTATACAAATTTAATGCACGAATAAATACTACAGGTTTTAATTATGTAACATAACAATTACACATTAAATTGCGATGTATTTCCTTACACGAACAATGTTTTCTCGTTTATGATTTCATGCTTCTTGCGTATGTTTTTATGTTCGTGTTTGAGTGACTGATGTTTCGTCGTTAAAATCTATTTGCAACACACCTGCAAAGGTTGTAGTCGCTTAAGGTAACATGCTATTTAATTGATGTGTATGTTTTACAATTGAAGTTTTTTATGAAACGACCCCTGCAAGTACATGAAGATGTGCTGTTCGTATATATATGAGACTCGCTCTGTGAAAAGGGGGTTAAATGCAGTCCGAAGAGGCCAATCAGGGACGGCAATATCCGCTTTAATTGTATTTTTCGTGAAAGGCAAGACTTTTTTTGACGAATATCCAGTTGAGGCGTAAAGTGTCGTCCCTGATTAGCCTATGCGAACTGCACAGGCTAATCTGGGACGTCACTTTACGCACATGCATAAAACCCCCTTTTCACAGAGCAAGGCTCATATATGTGTTGTATATAATTAAGTTAATATGTATTGTGTATGCATAACTAGCCCATGCGCAGATGTGTTTTTTTCATTTATGTCGAAATAACTGTAGCATATATTTATGTAAAACGTTTTTATTTCCCCATTTTTGAGAATTTTGTGTCCGTTTGGATACTGAATGCTTTTTCATTTAAAGTCAAATGTGGACGTTTGGTTTGTTTATATTTTAATCATTTGTGTCGTGTTCTGAGAAAACTGAGAATAATGCTTGTGCGTAAATTGTCATCTCTGATTAACCTGTGCAGTCCGCACAGGCTGTTCAGGGACGCCAATTGCCGCCTTTATGGAATGTTTCGTTTAAATGATGTCTCTTCTTAGAAAAAAATCCAATTTTGGCGGAAAGTGTCGCCCCTGATTAGCCTGTGCGATCTGCACAGGCTAATCTGGGACGACACTTTACGCACATGCATTAGGCCCAGTTTTCTCAGAACACGACTCATTATGCTACCACTGGATTATGTTTTAATTCTAGAGTAATGTGCATACTAAGTTACTTTTATATCGGCAAAATCAGTTTGAATAACATGTGTGCGTGTGTTTTTGGAGGATGTCTTTGCTTGGCAGACATTAAAATTATCACCGGGGAAAATACCTGAATGTGTATATGTTTTCTAGAGAGATTATGTATCTAAAGTTCAATTGTGTATGTAATATATAATGTTACATATATTGTATATCAGAGATATTTTCATACTCGGAAAACAGAACATAACAGAATAGTTGATTCAGACTAAAGCGTGTAAAGCTCATCGTCATTTAGTTTAGTTTAAACCTATTAATTTAAGCTCGATTGCATCGAAAGCCTTAGGCTTATAGGAACGCTCTCGAGTCCGTTTCCTGGGACTAGAACCAGTACTTGGTGTCTTTGGGGGAGATCGAAGGAACGCTCCCAGTGGGGTTCGAACCCGTGACCTCCCGATCGCTAGGCGGACACCATATCCACTACGCCACGGCGACTGTTTATTTCATCGTCATTTACATCCATATACAATTACCAAAAACAGATTCGCTGATTCGTCAATGTTCGGTTTCTTTGAATCGTCAGTTTCGATCACTCATTATTAACGTCAGCAATCTTTTATAAAAATGCAAACTCAAATGCCATTAATGTCATCAGCAAATGCACGTCTGGATAATATATTAAAGCGGAACCATTATTTGTATTAACTAACATTTTTATGTATTCTTCTCGAGTAGATTTATTCGGTCATTGTTTCATTGTGAATGTAATTGATCATGATACGTCAATTATGTCGGTTATATAAAATGCGTATGTGTTAGTATGATATTTATGTTCGACTATTGTGAAACACTTCACACGGTTAAGGAAGAGTCATTACCATTCAAATTACCGCTTAAATAATGAGAACATAAATGCCAATGATTTACACATTTAAATTATATATATATATATGTGGATTTTTAAGAATGCTGACTTTATATCTGAAAGGCCGTTCATCGACCGAATCGTCGCAATACATGTACGTCGAGAGATTGTAAATGAGGGTAAAGCATGATTTAAGGGAAGAGTGAAATAGTACATGCTCTGTTAAGTTGTGTATGATCGGATGTCACGATTTAACCTTTGAGTTAGATAGCCAAAACGACCCAATAAAGTTATTGAAAATGTAAATTAATTTTAAAAGGTTCAAAACAGAAAAATAGCAGACTGCACATGCTAATCTTGGAAGACACTTAACGTACATGCGTAAAACCCCGTTTTACCAGAGCAAGGCGTATTTATATCCGTCACGTTTTCAAACAAGTGACGTATTGCATATAAACCGCGTCCAAAAGCAAAAACAACTCAAAATAAATCTGCTGGATTTCTGATTTCCTTCTGTTTGTGCAAGAAATAATGTGTTGTACAAAAAGACAACGTTTGCTGTGTAATACATGCTGTTCCCAATACCAGGGTGCAGGATCACGTGACTGTGTCGTGTTCCATTTAAACGTTAATGGATGTAAACACATCGATAAATGGTGTTTTTGTTCAAATAACTTTTTGAAACAATGTTTCTTAAGACTTTCAACTAGTGCATAAAAGACAGTTGCTTTATGCTGCCTATGGCAATGTTCAATACATCAGAATTACTTTATTTAATAAGCCTGTGTTCTTGTTCAAATGTTTGATGTGTACAGCATTCATGTACACGGTTATGCTTTACGCAACGTAAAATTGTGACACCGATTTCAGACGTATTCAAGGATTTATTCTTAAATCTTAAGATATCGGCACAAACTGCAATAAAAACTGTTCTTTATGCGCTTAAGATTTTTGCAAATATATTTCAATAACTTGAGAACTTCGCTTCATATCTCGAGATATACATGTAGAGCGAATATTAATAGGATATACAGTCCAAACTGAGAACAACGGTCAGTCAAGGGAAATGACCAAAGTGACCATTGTAGACAGGTGGCCGTTGTTTTAAGATGACCACTTTTTAGATCGTTGGTCAGTTGGTAGTATTGCTAGGTCATTACCCGACCCAGGCGTTTCGTAAACAAAGTAATTTTAACAAAGGCTTATTGCCGATAAATTAGTATAACATAAATTATTTCTAGTGAATACTACAAATTAACATCTTATAAATTGATTTAAATTCATACCTATTCTTAAACGTATGAGTTTATCAACGATTATAAGGTTGTTTACTTATGCATATCTTTAATTCAGTAAATCAGACATTTCGTATTACGTTTATTGAAAGATATTTTTACCTAACGGTCGTCATGTGGCAATGACGTCACGTCCGCAGAAGTACTAGCGCATCGCTGTTATAAACCGAAAGTACGACATATCGTTCTCATGCAAAGAATCCAAAAGTTTTAATATTTATTAGTACACAAACATCACACAAACATCATTTTTTTAAACACATCTAAGCACAATTTTTCTTCAAATCATTGTCATACATCGGTTTCCGGGACTTTACTCCCCCCTGGAAATTGAAAATGGCATTTGGGTAACGACGTTTCACGTGACAAAATGTCCGCTTCCATAAATGCAGAAAGATTGTTACACAAGTTGCAGTTCGATGTCCGTTGTGCCACAATAAACGATCACTAATCCTTTTATAACCTTCTTATAATAACACACGCTAGCTAAATGTTGTTGTTCACACCTTATCAGCGATAGAGATTTATTGATTTTGTTACGCGCTATTACTATGGCGTTATGACTGGGCCGCTAATTGCTACTTATACACATTGTTATTGTTACTTGCACATATTTCATGCAATCAGAAATTAAATCGTCGCTAAGTCGTTATTTGTTTTCTCGCAGCGGGCCGCTTTTATCATATCATAGGCAGTTACCGCAATCAAATTCTTTACCCGCAAAAATAGACGCACAATAGACGCTATGACGTCAAAGGTAAAATACAACAACGCTGATTGAATTGTGTGTTTACTTTTCGCAACTCGAAACGACTGACTCGTGACCGTTGTTTCGAGTTCAAAAATGACTTTGGGAGTGAAATATACTGGCCGTTGGCCGTTATGGACGTTTGACCGTTGATCCCAAGTGTAATATAGTGATTTTCGTCAGGGGGAGTCCAGACTGACCGTTGTCTGTAGTTGACCGTTATTTCGAGTTGGGCATAATGCATGTGCGTAAAGCGTCGTCCCAGATTAGCCTGTGCAGTCCGCACAGGCTAATCCGGGACGACACTTTCCGCCTTAACTGGAATTTCGCAAAGAAGAGACATCATTTAAACGAAAAATTCCATAAAAGTGGAAATTGTCGTCCCAGGCTAATCTGGAATGACAATTTACGCACAAGAATTATGCCCAGTTTTCTCAGAACACGACACATATATACGCCTTACAATCATAAACAATCACCGGAAGTGATTAGGCCTCATTAATCGTGATTAAGCAATTTAACAATACTTTTTCTAAATCATCAAGTTATTTCCTTGAAACACTCAGAACAGTGTAGGAAATTGGACAACGGTCTTCGTGCCCTATTTAACACGTTCTAACGATGCGTTTTGCAAATGAGCGGATATAAATGGAAACACTTTTTGAAGCGTCAATACATTTGGTATGGCCAAACGTTGTCATTTGTCAACGCTATCGGCACTAATGACTAAGGCCAGGTGTTATAATGACGACATTACGCAACAAGAACTTCACACAGTGATGAGTAGGGTCATCGATGACAATAGGTCACGCGCGTTGTCATAGCTCCTTATTATTGGCGTCGCACTGAAGTGCGGCGACTAGTATGTAATACGTTTTTTTTTCGCTTATGGGAGGAGAAGTTATTTTACGGATCAATGTTTATATTTTTGTTGTCAGAATATCTTGCATAGTGGTGATTTTTGTGTGTAAATTTATGTAAATAAGTACTGCAGTTGTGCCTATTACATTTACTACAACATTTATTGCCAATAATGCAAAGCTAATTCTTTTAATTAATAACTGATCACAGGGACTGGGCAATAATAAAAGATCACAGGGACTGGGCAAATACGCGAACCGGTGAAACTTTCTGGTTTTGTATAACAACACAACAAAATCAAAATATATTTATTTTGTAGTTTTTCTTACAAAAGCGCAGACTTATGCTGTTCGAGTTTTGGTTAACGCGTATTTTCTTTAATTTTACAAGACGAGAGCGATTACACGGTTTATTGCTTTATGTACACACCGTTCTTACTGACAATAACGTAGTGACGTCACCATCTATGTATAGAATGATTGCTTTATTGATAACCGTTACACTACAGTCACTTATTAATATCTTAGTTAGAAGGTAATTTTTCAAGCGGTTCCGTAGTGTAGTGGTTGCACGCTCGCTTCACATGTGAGAGGTCCAAGGTTCGANAAAATAATCGGCCAATATATTAATATTTACAGTAGAAAAATAAATCGTTCCATGTAACTTCATAGAGTGCCTTTTACACTGAAATTCCCGACGCCCTTTGATGCTTTGCATCAATACTTATCTTGTACATCGTATAAAATATCCCAATCTATGGTACATAGGTGTCTTCGTTTATTTTGCAAGGTTGTGTGATTACTAAACTCTATATAATAGGGATGCAAGACTGTTTATTAAATTAACAGGCTGCACTTTTCTGCATAAATATATACATTGTTTACATAACAAACTGTTCTCAATTTTCTATTAAGATACCGGCTCTTATTTAACCCATTTATGCCTAATGGACTCTCCCATCCTTCTAAATTGGATCAATTAATTTCCAAAATTAGGAATGACTAGTATATTTATTTCTATATTTAGAATATTTCTTACATAAATTATTTTAAGCAAACAGCGCAGACCCTGATGAGACGCCGCATCATGCGGCGGCTCATCTGGGTCTACGCTGTGTGCCAAGGCCTTTTTTTTCTAGACGCTAGACATAAATGGGTTCAACTTTAACCGACGGTACTTTCATGTATGGTTCATACTATTTGCGCATTATATAATACAATACATGCATAAATAGGTACAGTTTGAAATGATGTACATATTTCATCCATACGGTTGCATTTTGGAAGAAAAATGTTATGTTAATCAATGTATTTACATTTTTAATGAAATAAAGCTGTATTAGTGTAGTTAGTTTATGTGAAAATCATGTAAACATACAATTTGGAAAAATTAAATTTAACAAATATGGTCGGGATTAAAACACGTTGCACTTTTAGCAACAGTCATGAAGTAAGTAGACTAATAATAAAATATTTTTCGTCTTAGTTGATTGATAGGCATATAATAATAAATAAAATAAAAACAATATACACGCAAGATAATGAAAATTTTCCAATATATTATATATCACATCGGTTAGTAAATTATAAAAATAACAAGATGAATACGCAACAGAATAATGTATCAACTAACAAAATCAATCGATGAGGATCCTAACCTGTACATGTGACGAAAAAAATATATGCACGCGCGAAAGATAACTGGAAGAAAAATTCATGTTAAATTGCAAAACCGTACTTTTTGATGGTTTTGTAAATATTAATATAATCACAATTTTAAAACGCGTGTTGGCGTTTTTTTTTAAACAAAACTACACATAGCGGTGGTAAATGTGTTAAGCAGACCATTTGTTTGTAATCAGTTAATGATATAAACTGTCAATTGTGATGTTTAACACGGACTGGAAAGGTCCTCATGGTAGTTCTGGGGATCAGCAAGCCGCGTGACCTTGATGGGCAAGGCCGTTTAAGGTCAGTTTTAAGATCTCATCCGCAAGGTCCGGTTCCCCTCTGAACTCGAATAAAGTATGGTACGGGCCGTCTTAAAGGGAACCCAACGCTTTAAAATATATGAAATAGCATATACTTACAAAAACAAGACATTTTAAACGCTGCATAAAAAAGCGTTCATCTGTTTTTCGTACTTTTAAATTAGTTGCGCAAAACGTATAGATCAAATAGAGGATATTTGTTCATGTCAGTGTAAGATCGTTTGTTATTTCACGAGTGATCATAGAAAATATATTTTCACGAGTGGCGCAGCCACGAGTGAAAATATTATTTTTCTATGATCCTAAGTGAAATAACAAACGATCTTACACTGACATGAACAAATTTTCTGTTTCTTTTATGCCCCTTTTTCAAGAAAATAACTAATAATAATTTCCCTTTCGCTGAAACGTGACCCTCTCTACCGTGGCGTGCATCAATACATTGAAATGACGTCATTTTTGACGTCATTTTGTTGACGAAATGAAGTCATTATTCCAGAGAAATTCTTCAGTTAAACTCTTTAACAATGTAAATAAACGGTAAAAAAAGCATAAAATTAAAAGAAAATATGTTGGATTCGGTGGATAATCGATTTTATTTTGCTCGTGATCATAGAAAAAAATAAACAAGGATATAAACAAGGGAAGTACATCTTGATATGATAATCTAAAAATAGAAAAAGACATTCCGAAAATTTGTTCTTTTCACCGGTGAAAAGAACAATTTTGTTCTTTTCACTGCTGTTATTTCACTGCAGAAATGTCATATTTTATCATTAGGTATAAAAGAATTATGAGTGTATATGAGTTTTGTTGCCTTGAACATTGCAACAATGTATTTATTATTATACCTTGAATTTACTTAAAACGGACTTGCATCATATGAGTTAATTCCCAATTATAATGCATTTATTATTTATAATAAGTTGAAAATGATCATTTCTAAATGTTTATTGGGCCTGACAAACTAGTAAGTGTTTTAAAGAACAGACACAAATTATACCGAATCGAGAAATACATGTTCATCAATAAAAGTTCATCTTCTCAAGCCGATAAAGATTAGACATCACGTAGTATTGCTTTCGATTATCTGAACATTGCAAAAACATAATAAATGTATACATAAATCAAACCCTTATCAGCAAGTTTGTTCATTGCAACCGAATATAAACACATCACATCAACAAAAATATTTTATTCGAAATCCCATACCAAGCCTGCAAAACGTTGTTGGCTTTTTGGATTGCTAAAATTCATATCCTTTACAATTATGTAGACATATAATTTAACCTTATTTAACTATGAAAGTTTGAGTTCAATCTAACACATACTATAAGTTGAGTCACACACATATTTTTGAACCATATTCTTAAGGAGAAATCAACAACAAACGGCCATAATGTTGTCATAATTTTAAGCCAAGATTGTATTAAAGCTCATCTGCACATTACGATAAGCAGTTGAAGAGGAATAAAAAAGCAAACAATTTAATAGAATATATCTTACAGTATAGAAACAGACAAATGGCCACAGTTCCGCAAAAAATGGTTGATGTCAAAATTCCTACCTAACGATCACACACACATTAAGGTCAATTAGCTTAGAAAGTGAAGTCGAGATCCACCTTGTAAAAGAGGTGTTGGAAACACAAGCTTCGAGACAAAGGTATGCAAGCACACGTGTAATGTATAATTCCTCCCACTTTGTGGGAGTATTACAATCCATAGGACAGCAAATCAATGTTTAAAGCTTATACAGGCCCACGTGTTTACACTGGTTTACAATTAAGTATAACTAATACCATTAGAGCAATTGCGATTGTTGTGATATGTGTATTTGCATACTTGAATTAACGTCTTTGTTTCAACTATCATTATGGCGTATTGCTTTATATAGCATATCTGCCTTGAAGTTTACATCTGTTTCTTTTAAAGTCTACGGCGACTTTTTAATGCATAGTTACCTAAAAGGTAAATTCATTCTCTATAATAATCATGGCTGATGACCCTGAATCAGAACCAGTGCGTGGATGCCACGTCATAAGTTGTCTATGATCATTATAGATGATTACTTAACATCTTCATACTTCATAGGAAGTTAACGTCTTTAACTTTGTCCACGATCATCATGGTGTTAACTTTAAACTGCATCATAACCTGAACGTTGACGTTTTTCACCATCATAATTGATAATTTCTTAACAACGATCACAAGTGAGGATGACTTAACAAATGCATTCATACGAACATTTACCACCTTGACAACGATTATCATTGATATGACTTCTCATATGCATTCATACCTGAACGTTTTACCACCTTGACAACGGTTATCAATGATATGACTTCACATATGCATTCATACCAAAACGTTTACCACATTGACAACGGTTATTATTGATATGACTTCACATATGCATTCATTCCTGAACGTTTATCTCATTGGCGATAACTTCACAAGAACGTTCATCAATCCACGTTTACTTCTTTTTCAACGATCATATTTGACATGATTGTACACATGCATTCCTTCCTGAATGTTACCTCTTTGTCATTGATCATCATTGTTCCAAAAATGCATACAAATTTACCTTTTTGTTAACGATCATTATTTATGATGACAACGGTATTGTAAAGTGAAAGAGTACAGCTTTCTCCACGGCCATCATGACTTCATATTGCGACAGGTGCTCTCCTAAGGGGCAGTGGCGTCTACATCGAACTAGAACAGGATACAATGTCATTCGACCACGTACTAGATATGTTGGGGTCGATCCGATTAAGGTCTAAAACGCGCATATCGCTTGCTAGAACTTGACAGTTACGTTAAACCAGCCATTAAAAAAGTGCATAAAGTCCAGTATTTGTGCTTGTGCTCAATGTTTCAATTTTCAAGTATAAAATCTAAAAGTGCAAGAACGCATTGATCTAAGATTTAGTATTTGACAGACTTTCCTGCCTGAAAGATATATATATAGTATTTTATTATTAATCCAAAATCTTTTGACGTCGCAAGTCAAGAAATATGTATGTAGCATTTCTGTATCTTTTTATTTTTATAATTATTATAATGCTAACCTTTTTGGGAAGAATGTATTAGTGTTGAACATTGCATGTAAATGGATCATTTTTTTTACAAACATTTCATATTTACATAAAACAAAAACTTGAGAAATGGATGTACCTGTTTTTGCCAGGTTGTCTTGCATTAATCATTCCAAGTTTCTTTGTTTCTTTTTGGTATTAATATTGTTTGTGTATTTTGCATTGTTGTGTATGGTGAAGTAAATGGGCCGCTCGCCATTTATGAACCTACCCAATGTTAACAAGAAATCTTCTTCAGATAATTACTCATGATTTCGTTTTCAGATTATTTCTGGTACGGCGTTTATGTGTTCAGGGCCCGTATTCACCAAGCAATTCCTAGACCTAAGTCTAAGAATAAAGGATATTCTTTAAATTGGAATATTCTAGAATTGCTTTAATTTTGAGTCAAACTTGACATTAACTGCCTGAATCTACATCATTCTTCATGTAGAACAGTATGTTACGGATATTATCACCAGTGGTAGCCTGTATATATTCAAATACTGGACATATATTTCTTGGGTCTAAGTCTATTCCTTTTTCTTAAGTCTATGAATGGGTTGGGGAATACGGGCCCAGGTCTTCGCTGTAGGAGAAGATCACAATTAGATGAAATGTCCAGCTAACCCTTATATTTGATTATTATATACATACTTGTGCGACGTGTTTGCAACAGCTAAACTTGACCATATAAAACAGATATCCAAACATTATTCTATTTAACCTAAATGATATTTCAACAAAACTGAACGTAAAGGTCGAAAGCACGTGTAAAAAACAATATTCAATAACAAGTACTTGCTTAAATATTAACAAGATAGAGTTGTATAAAGACATTAACTTCTGTGTTATCAACATTATAAACAAGAAAACCTAAATTGATAATACTTCTCATTACGAATAGATCAATATATGAAAATTAGACATAAAGTCGTCTTTGCTGTCCTACGATATCGATAACAATATTGATGAAAGGGAGGCCATTGGTTCGATTTGACCTTTTGCATATAATAATTAAACGTTCATCGACTGTAAGTTGTATTCATTTACCTCTTTGACTTAAAACAAAAAAAAAATATAGTTAAAAGTATGGTTTATAAATAACATGGTACGTTAAATTTAATGCATATTGATTTTGTTTTAAAGGAGACGAGAATCTAAATCGCAAACGAAATGCAAACAGTACTCATACTTAGATATTTGTGAACATATTAAACAAACCATTATTTTATTTATTGTCCAGGGCCCTTGAGAGCAAACACAATTGAAAAAAAAACGGAGAAGAAAAAATACACGCGGATCCGGGTTTTCTAACTAAACATTGTCGTTTCGCTTGTTTGCGAAGAGGACAATACAGGGTTCAATTAAAGATATATGGGATAATTGCTATAAAAATGGCTTATACATAATTTCACGCATTGATTTATTCCGAGAAAGAGACTAGATGCTTCAAACTCATGTAAGTCCAGGAATGATGTTACAAAAATGGTAAAAACAGTTTATAGAAACACATGGACAATTTCTGATACGGAACTGGTCAATATGATCTATATCGACTTCAAATTGGAAACAACATACATCTAATAGTACTCTAATGAACTTTGTGCAGTCTCGCCTTATTTCATACATATCCGTAACTCCGAACTTTTTCCGATTATGTGCGAAAAACTACGAATATTCGATAAATATCGCTATCAAATATTAAATGTAGATCCCGCAAGTTAAATAAAAACGAAACAAACCTCTTTATCTAGATATTATTTCAAAACTTGAAAACACGGTCTTTCCTCAATAATGATGAATTGTAACATGAATAGGGCGAGGCAGTTGTTCTTTCAACAAATAAAGATCTTGTTTGAAAGGAGGATTTAGCACTCTGCAGGTAAATTGTTATTTCAATAGTGTTATACATTTTAGCGTCCCAATGAAACAGGCAACAATGTTGACATTAGTTTATGAGTTGAAAGTTAGTGTAATAAGTATCTCCTATCATTACAATTATAATGGCGATAACTTTTTTTTGACCCACTGAAACTCATGAAAAACATTTTCAAATATTTGCCTTTTTTGTGTTGCCTTTGGTATGCACGCTGGTTTTGTTTGGAACAAATGTTTTCAATGTATGTTTTGGTTTAGAAATATTAAATCAATGTAGTCAATACACCCTTCTGCACTGTGTAGGTTCCATGTCACACATGAGATGTATGTAAATATGTATGTATGTTATGAGTTAGTTATAAGCTTTTCCTCATTTTTATCAATTTTTGAACATTTGAACTCATCTTTATGCTCACATGTAAAAGTCTCAAATTCAGTATGGCGTTTCTGGCAAACGTGGGTACCCATGATTGTAAAGCAGGAAATTCATTTTCACTGGTAACCCCCCTTTTTTTCTATTTTTCATTCAAACGTAAATTGTAGATAATTTCTTTGTTCAAAGATGATAATTTCCAGCTGCCATTTGTTTTGAAAATTTATTTAAAAAAAGACTTGTAACAAGAGATAGTTACTTTTTTGGTTTTCCGAGGGATGTTGACATCACGTGTTTGTTTATATTTCTTTATTCATTTTCTTACACGTTATAAACTATCATGTGTGTATATAGTATGCATTTATCTATTAATACATACTAAAAAGTGTTGTTTGATCAAGGTTTGGATTAATAAGAGTGAAACTTGTAAATACATGGTTTAGGAAAATAAACGGAAAAAATAATAATTTGGGGTTGACAACTTAAAGTGTATTTTTGTTTATTGTGTGGTAAATTGTATTTAAACTTTGAATGCCAATGCAGAATACCATAACACTATAAAATATGCGAAGAAATGACAACAAATCAAAATGTCGTATTAGAGTGCTAATACCAGCAAATTTTATCTAGTCCATTAATGTTTCGACCTTAAAGTTACAATATGGTGTATAAATAAATGTAGTAAGATGTTTTAGTATTTAGTCATTATTTGATAAATTATAGTTCTTATTATAACGGATTTAGAGTCAATATTTCTGACTTTGCAAACAGTATTATGTGAACTATGCTTCAAAACACACTTTATGAAATGTTGTGCTATTTAGTTTTTTAACCTTTACCCGGACTAAACCGGAATTCCACATTGTCTTTTTTAAATGTTGACCACCTGTCCCCGACCCTATGATATTTTGCGAAAAGTTTGGGTACTAATATGTTTATCTAAATGACACAGTGCGAAGATTAAAAATGTTATAGCAAATACACCGATGTTAACTGCGTGTGTTTTATTGTATTTGCATAACGTACATTTCAATATGCGGAAAAGGAACACAATTGCAGCCGCACGAGACATTAATTATTTAAACAAAGAATATTGAATTGTTAATATATATGTATGTTTTCACCTTTCAGTTTTGTGTACTATTATTGTTTCAGCGGTAATTGTGTACTTATGTAGGTACTTTAATAGCAACAGCTGAACATAATAAAAGCATGAATGTTTGTCTGTCTGCCTGTCTGTCTGTCATATCAATAGCGATTGGCATATTTTATATGTGAATTTCGTATTAATCAAAATAAATCAAGCGTGGTGTTAAATGCCAAACTGAACAACTATCAGTCATCATTTGGTCTGCAGTGGAGCTATGTAGGCTATCCATTACAATTGCGAATAATTCCAACCAACTTAATAGTTAAACAATTCAAACAATGTCACGTGTTTATGATAAACAGGTCAATAAATTTAGTGTCGAGTTATGCAGACAGAACAATCTTTCCGCATTGTTATTAAAACCCATTCATCAAAACGCTACGGGAACGTAAATAACAAACTTGTTATCATTTAAATATGCAACGTAGGCATAATTTCCTCTTTTATGTATAATTAATTCGATTTCTAAATTAAGATCAATCAAGATTAATATGCCGAATGCTTTCGGGTCTATCATAAATAACGAAAGTGTTTGTCATTGTTTTGAATTACTGCCGACATACGTTTTAAGCGAATTGTTTCCCAGAAAGAATCAGTTTTGTTCGAATGGTTAAGCTTTATTGCACGTTATTGTCTGACATAAACATATTACATTTAAATTATAT
Organism: Dreissena rostriformis; assembly: GCA_007657795.1. Taxonomy (NCBI): domain Eukaryota; kingdom Metazoa; phylum Mollusca; class Bivalvia; order Myida; family Dreissenidae; genus Dreissena; species Dreissena rostriformis. The sequence continues at coordinate 21,176 of VMBQ01003406.1, forward strand.
GATTTTCTTTTCATGGTAAGATATAATACACTAACGATCAACTATAATTAAAAGCCTTTAAACTGCGAAACTTATTTAATCTGTATTATGATTATCCTCAGAAAATTAGAACACAAATGTAGATAACCAAAATTAGAACACAAATGTAGATAACCAAAATTAGAACACAAATGTACATAACCATTCTATGTAAATTCATCATTATACATGTAACAAGGATAGACCTCTCGCTTATTTTTATTTGTATATCAACATGTTCTCTATTTGTATACAATTTACTAGTCACTTGACCACTCGTTTTTTATGTACATAATATTTATGTGCTGTATACTTATGGGCAATGGTCTATTGTATAAACAATACACCCTAAAACTCTGTCTTAATTAATGTATGTCCTCTGAGAGATATTCGTGTAACCACCACACAATACTCAAAAGTACTAACTATGCTTACGTAATTTAAATTAAAAATACTTACCAAGTGCACTTAGTTTTGATATTATAAAGAGCTTGAACGGAGCTATTTGTAATTGTTTATTTTAATAATACCTATTTATTTTAATTAGTGAAACATAGCATTGCAAATTATCGATAGTTTCCACTGTTTTACTGTGAAAAGACGTCATTATTTTGACAAATAACGTCATTATTCCAGCGAAATGTTCCAGTTAAACTCTTTTACAATGTAAATACACAGTACAAAAAGCATAAATACAAAAATGTGTTGGATTCGGTGGCTTATCTATTTTTATTCACTCATGATAATAGAAAACATATATTTTTTTTCTGCGATTACTCGTGAATTACAATCGATATTGCACCGAATCCAACTAATATCCTTTATATCTCTTCATACTCCTTTAATATTATAAACGAATTCCGTTTTTTGATTGGTTCTCCTGAAAATAATAAATAACAAGACAATATTTTTTTTTTTCGGCGCATTATACCATGGGTTGAATTAACTATCATCATAATGAACTGCCCTTTGAATATAATGTTTTACTACCCATTTTGTCCTCGGCGCAGGAGCTGGCTTGTTTCCTGTTGCGAGTGGACCTGATATTGGCCACCTCGGAGCCACAGTTATCTTTTATGTTTTTCGCCCATTTCGCCTTCGACTGTGTGTATGCAACCTCAAAGGACACAGGGTCGGGCTTACTCGCCTCTCTCTATAGAACAAAAATAAGCCATGATCAACGGATCTCAAGTTAAAATTTAATAAACACCATGGACTGTGGTTCGATATCATGTTTAGTTATAGAGATCAACAGAAACCCATGTCATAAATATGAGAACTAAATTTCAAAATAAAATATAACGAACTGTCAATTTACAAGCAAACTTTAACATCACTTTTCTTACTGCACAAGATACATAGTAGGGCTTGAATATAGGTCTTTGTTACGGGACTCGAATAATTCAAGTATAGATTGTTGTTGCATGTAAATTCCTCTCCAAGACATAATGCCGAGGCCAATGCTAACAAACTAGCATGCTGATATTTATCGCTTTGGCTTCTATACGGAAAAGCTGCCTATACGAAAACATTAAATGACTCATATACATAATTACACGGATACATACGTGTTTTTGCTGATGGTTAAATACTTTTAATCCTATAGTAAAGAGTGAACAGTCTGTATGAGTTTAGTGATTTTTTTTCAGCCGAATACATTTTATGACATTAAAAAATTGAGTTGTTTATACATATTTGTTTATGTCGCAAACATATTAAACATACACATTGAAACTCCAAGTGCATCCTGCCTCAATTCTCACTCGACACATCACACTTTTTTACCTCATGAGCCCAATATAAATTTACAACACAAGTTCAAATGAGGTAGGGTCAGTAAGAACCCGTGTAACAAATATATCAAACCGCGGATCATTTTTGCTCTAGCATCTGCAAAATAAAACAGGACATAAGTTAGCTATACTGTATCTTATGTCGTCATCTAGTTTACTTACTTGACGTCACATAACGTTACTGACTGCATAGAAAAAGATACTGACCTAATATGGTCAGCATGTTACCTGGGTTAGCTAGTACAAAACGTATATTCTCTGATAGGTGAGATCAGAATTAATACAACTCTGCTCCCCTACCTTCACTTTGGACGCACTGCTCTCTTTTCTCAATGTCCTCAGTTTCAGTAGCCCCTCTCTTATGGCCAACTCTTCTTGGTAATAAAATTATATACTGCAAGTTCATCTCGAAGAATCTTTGTACCCTGCGTGTCTTATCTACTAAGCAAATGTCAGTTCAAAATAAACGCAATATCTAAAACGTCGATGTTATGTGTTCTACTTATGAACATATCCTTTCCTTTGATCACCTTAATAGTATGCTTCAGGTCTGGAATCAACTCCCTTGAATGGTTTTAGAAATGAATTAATAGCCTTCATCGCGTAATTGAACAAGAAAATCGCTACGGATCCATTTTACATACTGTTTCAATTTACAACCATAAGCATGTTTTTAAAACCATTCATTCCTGTGGTATCAAAGAAATATATTAAACTTATTTACGTATGGAAGCCTGTATTTATAATATCTCCCGCGGTTGTGCGACGTTTTGACCAAAAGGCATGGTTTCATCAACTAAGTAGAGGACCACTTTACGATGTTACGTCAATTATGAGACCTCTTACTTGTATGGTCTCAGAGAAACACTAATACGCATGTAACCGCGACTGTAAATCGTTGAACAGCTATGTAGAACATCGGACAAACTTGTGTCTACGGACAGACGGACACCCATGATAAGTCAAGTATACCCCTTCTTCTTCGTATAATGCGTATATTATGTATGACATCGAGTACTGAACGTCCTAACATTGGTAAACCATATAAATAAAATACAAACACGTACATATGTACTCCACACAGGTTGTTTCTTAGTTTGTATTCGGTGCTACTGGGTTGACGTGTTGAAGGGATTCTTCATCTTGTACGCTAACAAAACCAACATCTAGTTGAATGAACATGTCAACCAAACATTTGGTTGGGACTAGAGTCTACCAGATGTTTATTTTATTTTACCAGTCAGTCCGAAAACGTTGTATACACACCTTTATAGACACCCAATAACAAACAGAAGCAAGATGTGTTTGTGAAACACTTTGTCCCCTTTTGAGCGATTTTGACCCATATATTTGACCTTTGACCTTGAAGAACCAACAAACAAACCAACAAACAGACAGGGCAAAAACAATATGTCCACCAGTATAGACTGGGGGACATAAAAAGCGCAATAACTCGTGCAGGGTTACGCGAATAGTGACGTGCAAGGTTATGCATTTTGCACAATACACTTTTCCGGAATGGTATCGACCAGCCTCTGATAATTCAAAGTAATGCCTCTTTATGTCATTCAGTAAGGACCTAGACTAAAACGAAGTTTGACAAAAAACGGAAGCCAATAATTCAAGACTTTATAGCGCAGAGCAATTGCTCTGGAAAAAAATATTTATTTCACATATTTGATGGCAATAACTTTGCCGAATATGAAGTTTCAAGTTAAAAGATCAAACCCTTTACAAGTTATGAGAGAACACCATTACAAATTTGGCGTATATACGGCTAACTATATGGGCGCACTGACACACACACGGCGACAAAAAACGCCCAATTCGGGTCCTTATAAAATATTAATAAATTAGGCTCATCGTCATCACTGGGGTCTTTTTTCACCAAATATTGCGTCAAATGAGAACTGTTTGTTAAAATTAACATACGTGTAACCAAGAGTATTTTCATTATATGAGTCGTGTTCTGAGAAAACTGGGCATAATACATGTGCGTAAAGTGTCGTCCCAGATCAGCATGTGCAGTCGGCACAGGCTAATCAGGGACGACACTTTCCAGCTTAACTGGATTTTCGCTAAGAAGAGACATCATTTTAACGAAAAATGTCATAAAAGCGGAAAGTGTCGTCCCTGATTAGCCTGTGCGGACTGCACATGCTGATCTGGGACGACACTTTACGCACATGATTTATGCCCAGTTTTCTCAGAGCACGACACATATGTGTAGAGTATAGAATACATTTCATGCACAGCATAACTCATTTTTCATAACATTCCAAGTATTAAAAATATTATTTTGTTGTAACTTTAATTCAACGACATTATCAAAATGTGTTATATTTTTGGTTCTTGTGTCTTCATTTTATTGTTTCTACTTTTTTCTTGTTTTATGAATCGTTTCGCTACATGAAAATATTATCAGTTTGATAAATACGGTATCGTATTGGTATTGTACATATCATTACGAAGAGACAGTACAGCAACGGTTTCCCGCGAAAAATGCACGGGTTTCTCGTTTTGGGGTTCAGCTGGATTTTAAATCTATTGATTCGCATTTGGATGTGTGTATTTTACAGAGAAAACTTATAAAAAAGTAGAAAGAAAAGGTGGTACAGCAGTTGAGACGTTCATAGGAAAGCAAAACAAAACACAAACATAGTATTCTGAACAAGTTTTCCGACGACAGGAAGGAATCTCAGTTAGAAGTGGAATGGGAAGCTGGTAATTTGAGAAAAGATCACACTTGATGTTTACTGGCAATAACAGTCTGTATGACTGTATTAATAAATTATGGGCATCGTTAACTTGTGTGAAAAGTATATTCGATACCAAATGTTTTACCTTATTGATTTGTTGCTATGTTTGTTTGGCTACAACTATTTTGATAAAGGTATACTTGTTTTGCTCATGATGCAATAGTGAGTAAATACAATTACTCAAGTTCTTAAAATGATCCGTTTAATGTGCTTGGTCTTGTTCGGAATTTGTAATTTTGAGTAGTTTCAAGATAACATAAATAATAAATAAATAATATGAGCTATTATTATTATTTTTGTTATTCTTCTTCTTCTTTTTCTTCTTCTTCTTCTTTTTCTTCTTCTTCTTCTTTTTCTTCTTCTTCTTCTTTTTCTTCTTCTTCTTCTTCTTCTTCTTCTTCTTCTTNATTATCATTATCATTATCATTATCATTATCATTATCATTATCATTGTCATTATTTCGTTGTTTTATCCCCTTTTGTTTTATTTGTGGGATCAGTTGACCATTTTTTGAAGGCTAGTTGGCTTTATGTTTCATGTAAAAGCCAATTGGCTTGTGTGGTTAGTTGACCATTTTTGAAGGCCAGTTTTTCTTATGTGCCTTATGTGCATGCTGTGCAGATTAAATACAAAATGTATATTGCTTCGAACTAATCAATGTGGGTGAATGACGTCATAATGCGTTTGTGTCTAGGATCAAATAGGCGAACAATAGTGCTCTCACTTAGTAGCGCAACATTTCGAACAATTAATACAACTTGTGCTTTGCATATATTTTTACGCCTCTGGTGTATTTATATGTTGGTAAATGACTTATATATGAAAATCTTTTGTGTCTATTGTAATGTATCATGTTTAATCAAAAATATGTTTGATTCATGTTTTACAGAAATAAATTATAATTAAGCCTATACGCACATATAAACAACATAGTATAATTACAATTAACTAATACTATTAGACCGTTATAACTGTTTTATACAAAATATGTACACACATACTGCAGTACAAAGGAAGGAACGACCAACACGTCAATAAATAAATCTACTATGTGTAAGTTATCTCTCTTTGATTTTTCATGTTTTGGAAAGTGGAAGTAAACGTTTTATGTATAACCATAAAATGATGGTCATAAGATTAAAATTTACGTAATATAAATTAAGAAGTGATGCTATTTATAAACAAGTTGAACTCATCTATATATTCCTTGCGTAGATAATGATTGTTGTTAATGCTATTACTATTTAACAGCACGTATTATGTAATGTCTTAGGGCTAGCACACATTACGCTCAATATGGAACAGTGCATCACAACAAAATGTTTGCATAAATGGTCAGTATGCTAAATGGCACATTAAACTTGTATTAGTTATTTAATATAAAAGCCCTTTCTATTTAATCTTTTTTTTTCAATGGAGGGGGGGGGGAGTCTCCCAGATGATTTATACAGTTTAACATAATTGTGAGTTAAAATGTGTTCAATAGGCCTTTGACAAATTTCAATATTTACCTGCAAGCTTATTTAATAAGCAAGTGTATGTCAAACAGTGAATGCCCTTTAAAAACTACAAGACAATGTATGAACAGCTCAGAAAAAGCGATAAATTCTGGAAGTTTAATCTGTCATATCAAACTATTTTCAATAGTAGTGGATATAATCAATCGATCGCGTTTAAACTATTTTCGCGTCGATATCGCTAGTCCATGTTGCCTTGTCGTACGCTTCACATCTATTATTCCAATTCTACATACTTGAACATCCTATTGGTGCCTGGAATGTAATGCTTGTGCGATTTCTAGTATGTTTCATTTTGTCATTTTCTAAATTAAGTATTACAATTCTTTGACCAATTGGGTTTATGTTGTCGATGCTCTTCAATGTTTATTTGTGTCCCATATTTTATTAATTTCTATGAGTGTGAGCTGCAAACACATTCCACAGTAATGTATGTTCTGGAGTTCGTATACATGTTAACAACTCTGGTTAAGCATGTGACCTAAAGCTATCGACCATAAATTTACGGATACCAGAAGTTTAACTTGTGCGAGGTGAAAACCTTTTAGCAGCATTTATAACAGTACATTTTCGTACAAAATCATTATGTTTTTAACATTATGATAATACAGTATTTTGAACTATTTTCATTAACGATAATATAATAATAAACAATATGCTTAACATCGAGTGCTGCAAAACTATCTTTAAAAAAACAGTTGGCGAATAAATGCATGAATACGAATAATAAATGCAAATGATTATAACTTTACATAAATCAAATGCAAAAATAAAATTCCGTAAAAAGCATTCGGAGTTATTTTTTGGAAATTCGACACATTGGTTCCATGACCTATTTGATCAATTCCTGAATAGAACAGATCGACTCGTATATACTTTACTATTCCAAGAGGCAAAGATTCATACTACCCATATTAACCTGTTTATGCAGGAGCTAGCAAGAAAAGCTTCCCACACATTCTTCAAAAATAATCAATCTTCAATAACTGTTTGAATGGCATTTGCTTTTAGACAAACAGAAAACAATAAATGCATTAGTACAATCAGTAATTTATTGCCATGGCTAGCGTTTTGTATTGTACTTCCCTGATGTCATTTTTATTTATATATTTTTGTCTATATAACACAAAGTCATTTCGAATGCAATATCGATTTGATTTGCTATCAAACCAATACTCTGAAAATAATGTATACGTATTGATTGAAATTCATCAATATTGATAAAATATCAGTTGACTAGAAAGATAGTTAGCCGTGTAGGAGAACCTTTGTTTCATTTTTATTTCTAAAAAATACTGTTTGCATCATTTTTTGCCGATGAAGTATGTAAAACAATTTATTGCCCATATTGGTCATTCCACTTTCTGAATGCAGTATTTGCGTTAACTAAGTAACGATATGCCTTCTTTCATTGAGCAATATTTTGTTAGTTGAAGATTATTGTACAAGAAACAAACTTTTAGAGTTGTTGCACTAATTGATTGTTATATTTGAAGTGGGAATATTTCTAAATGAGTTAGAAGCATAAATGTCTATAGGTTGACATATCTCATTTAAGGGAAATGATGTGCACAAACACGACAACTTTCGCTTCCATATTTGTTTGTGTTTGTTTGTTTTTTTTTGTGTTAAAATCTAAATTTATAGTTTAGTAAATTATTGCCAAACACTTCTATATTTTTGTGTTAAAATCTAAATTTATAGTTCAGTAAATTATTGCCAAACACTTCTATGCCGCCAATAATGAACACTTATATATTACAAAAAAGTATATAGTTTTTTAACCAGTTCAGAATGCGGTGGCCTAAGAAACGATTTTGTTAATATTTAGATTTATCAAATAACTTATCGCAAAATTAGCCGCATCACAACGTATCATACAAAAATCATTATGAAAGCAAATTCTTAAAAAATCTTTTTTGAAAATACGTTATTGAGAACACATGAGAAATAAGCCTGCTTTTTAAGAGATTATCTGAAAATTAAATATATTTCTAACTTCTATGCATTGCTCCGCTCCAGTGGACATTAAAACTCTCGATTTGAACCATATAAAGCGACTTCGATTGCCAACTGAATTTGTATGTGTTATGAACTGTAAATTAATAATGTTTTGAAGAAATAAATCCTGAAATTTGATCGAAGTGGCAATATTCCTAATGGGCTCGTTCAACTTAAAAAAAAACATTTGTTAGTAATGTCATATTCGCAGTCTGTTTGAGGTACACCAGATTCTTTACATTGAAAACACGTTTACCGTTAATCATAAGTATTCTACTTTAAACATGAATAATTTAGATGTTGTTTTAAAGTTATCAAGTATAACTCTTCTAACATACTCCCCATATATGTGATATCCTGGATGTGAACTTTATGAGTTATTCCTTTTTAATTGACGTTTGAATATTGTATAAACATGTCTCTAGACCTGTCTCTGAACATCGATAATACAAACACAATATTATCGTTATTCGACGGAAATAAGGGAGCGTTCGAGCGAAATAATAATATTTGATTCCTATTACGATAAATCGCAGGAAAGCGGAACGCGCTAGACCATCAAAAACACATCAGTCCATAATAATTGAACATTTTTTCCAAACACATTCTAAGCTATATCAATATGTTGCCATTATTGTCCTCGTTATACAATCACAATTTGAACCATTGTTTTTCATTATACATGTATTGTGCTCATGATTGTTAAAAACTAACCATGATTTTTGTCAATGTGTACTTTTAACTCTAACTCATGAATGCCGAACGAACGCAGAGTATATAGTGTTTAAGATCCTCAACAATCTTATCCGACAGGCCACAGCCAGTACCTTCAGTCCATTAAATAAAATCATATGGGTTTTTAAGGATCAATAACAGTTTGAGTTTGTTGTTTATGTGTTTTACTTGCACTATGCCACCAACCCAACTGCCAACTGTTACAATTTCAACCCTTTAAGACGAAGTTTATAGCCAACAGCAGTGGCCGCTAAACGAAAGTCATACACAAATGTATTTGTAACCAATCGATTTCAATATACTAGATGATAAATGACATGTTCGCTTAGTTTAAGATCCGACTAAACAACTGAGACTCTCTGCAAACTATTTATCAATTCTGTCTGCATGCAATATGTTTCTTACGATTTGGAATATATTTCAAATCGGTTTTGACTTTTTAAAACGATGTAAACCCCCAAATGCATTCCATTGACCATTTGGAGGCAATAAATAATGATATGATGAGTTTTGAGATGAAAACATCGTCCTGTTTTGTATCAGCAATTGTCGAAAAATACTAGCGGATTGAAACACTAACTTTCTCTTCTGATAATGCTTATGGGGATAGAGTACTGATTCAATTAGTGATACTGTTTAAACATGCAAACACACGTAATTTTGGAGGAAAGGAACAAAAACTGTGGACGTTTTCCCTGATCATGAGGCTTTGTAACAGTTTTAAGAAATTGGCGACGTTTTTAAACGCTGTTTAACGCTGTATCTTACTTGTTCTTAAAAGTTTGAATAGCAAGTGTACTAAATTGTTGATTAAGGAGTACGGTATTTTGAGTACGTTTCATATTCATTATTATTATGCGATTGTCAATCAATGTTCTTAAAGCCAGACATGCCATAATAATCCGATAACCAGCTGTGTTATGCTTTGTTTTGTTTTAATAATATATAACGACAATACATATTTTAAATGTAATACAGGTAACATTCGCAGTCTTTTGGCTTCTGGTAACATGATATATTTAGATAAAATATAACGTTTTGTTTTACGCAGGTAGGCATATAGAATTATTCAGCTACGTGATAAAACAATTCAATATCTTGTACATATTGATAAAAAACGAGCTGTATTTAACCATAAACAATTCCTTTTCACTGCGATAATATGAACACACCATTGGTATGTTTTTTGTGAATAATAAAATATAATTATAGTTTTTTTGTTACCTAAAGTTTATACAATTAAAACAATAAAGTAAAATTATCAGTATAAGTCTAGTATGTACAACTTTTATTGTCGGTTTTGTCTTATAAGTACAAGTTGATTTAATGTGGTGCTGGATAGACAAACAGCCATGTACGACTTGATCCTTCGACCGAAGCACCACAGGGGATTCCAATCGGTCATTGTTTGTTAAATTATTAATAAAAGTCATGGCAAAAGCAGGACCGTATATGATTTAACGATAATAAATATTAATATTAAGAGGTTCTAAATCTGACGATGCGATCTAAATTCGTCAATATGCCTTTCCAACAAAACACTCGACAAATATTTTGTAGATATGTAATGAGCGGGACGCTTACATTTTCATAGTTGGTGCTTGCTTTCGACATTACAGTGTGAGTGTATCTAGGACAGATGATACATTAAAGTGATAACCAACTGCTATTAGCGGACGCAACATAATGGCGAGTCTTTATAGAACGCGTTTAATATGTTTATTTGGCTCAGTGTCACAGGTTTGGACCTTGGAATACAAATCTTTGTGGTATGGACCTCCAATGGGGGACAATATACCAAGGTTCATTATATTCGAAAAGTCCTTGACGGAATGCTTCAACGCATTTCTTCAGAACCAACACAATGCGAAAAAGAAGATTGTCGAGAGAAAGACCAGAGTATGATGTTCGTCAAACGAGAACACTTAGCAACCGAGGTATTATTTTAAACATAACTGACAGTATAACTAACACAGTTCTCACAGTTGGTAAAGTGTGGGCTCTGGTCAAGATATTATTGTTTGATCTTGTTCGCAGCCATCCTTAATATGAATTTACTTATAATATCTTAATTGTAAATTTTTTGGAGCGGTTTTGAACAATTATAATGACAAATGAAATATATTATAAAAATGTGGTTTCCCGTGGCTTTGAACCCGGGACCTCTAGAATCAAAAGCTAACGATCTACCACTACATCACGCCGTATATTTCATTTGGATTGCTGTGTCAACGCTATGTCGGTACACGTTTTTGATAAATTATCGATAAGAAAGCTAATTGAGATTTATTTATTTTGTCAAAAAAGTCGATTGATGATTTATAAAAGAACAGTAATGTTTAAAAAGTATCTTAGCCATGAATGGTTTTGCGTTTATAACATTTTTGTTGTAATGGCCATTTTGTAAAACCATGAACTAGCAGCTTTAGAAGCTTCTTTACCGTAAAGATCGGCAAGTAGTGTAGAGGATAGATGAGTTTATAAAAATGTACAACGCGTCGTGATCGGCTATTAAAAAGCGGCGACTAACTGTATAATTACAAAACATATAACATATCACATTTGCAGTGTTGTATTTTAGCAAAACGGTAATGGTTCCATTTAGTGTATATGTATGCATGATTGGATATACATTGTACATAAATGCAAGGCATTGACTGTTAAATATGATTAAAATACGTATGCATACATTCTAAAATTAATTATTATTTTGTTCCCAAAAATTGTTTTTACAACAAATGTTATAACGTTTCTGATAAGTTGTAGGATGAACTTTGGTTTCAATTTGCAACGCATCCTCGTATTTTTCGCAGTTTTGTTTCCATCTGATTCATTGTTTTTATAGGATGACTTTTTATCTGTATACAAATTATTTTACACTTTGCATTATTGTATAAATTATTACAAAACAATTGTGTTGCAGCTCAATGAAAAAGTTCGGGCTGCAACGTGCTTATGTATAAAAACGAACTAAATACTTTAAATGTAGCATTTGCAATGCAGATTGTTCAAAAGCGATGAAATTCATGGAAGATTTTGCATTCAACATGCATTTACACTATTTATTAATATATGCTTTAGAACAAAAACACATGTATGTCTATTTCTTACGAGGTGGCATACGTTTTAAACCCTTTTTCCAAAATAGTTTTATCAATTTAACCGAACTTGATAATGACAACGAACGCCAAAACACAGGATGAAAATGCGATTGTATATGCTTTATATTGTTTGTATACGTTATTTTTAACAATTGATGATGTTTAAATATGGAATTGACTGAGTGAATTTATAATGACATTCACTCAGTTTCTTGTGATAAAATAAAACGACAATACTGCATTGGAAATCCTATCTTAAAAATCAGCACTGCTTCATACACATCGATATTATTCATCTGAAAACATTTACAGAAACATGTTCCTATTCCCTTAATTTTAGTCATAATGTTGCTTGACAAAAATGAATCTTTTTCATTAAATTGTTGTATACGCAAAGTGTTAATCAATAGCAAGTGTTATGCATTGTTTAATTTATTTAATTTAATTTCCAAATTGCTAAGGTTTTATCTAGTTTACGCGTTCATTAAGTTTCTCGATGTTTCTAAATGCCAAGGTGTAAACGTGTTATATAAATTGTTGTTAAATGCAAAATTTATCTGATTGTGTTTGTGTTAATAAAGGACAGAGACATGTGTGACAAAACTTGTCGTTATGATTCTGCAAAGCCGCTGCAAAGCTGTGACTTAACTTTAAGAACTTCAAAAAGTGTCTTATTGATGGTATATATAAATCATAAAGCTAGTAGTGCACATACGGGTCACTTTTAAAATGTCTTAAGTTTTGTGTAATAAACATTACAACGGCACAGTAATCAGAACAATTAACTGTTATGATGACCTGTTTGTGCAGTATTATGTATGTGAATGCTGGTGTAGCTTTGGGATTAAAGAGCATGTAAATATGGTATGTTCAAAAAGTACCATTTTAAGACAACTATCATTGGAAACATATTCAATATTATAGGTTTTCGGTGAAATCAACGTCATAAGCGTTTAAAAGAAAGTAAAGTTTGCCAATACAAATTAAATACATTATACGATTCGGCGAATGTATTGACGGAATCTATTTCTAATGAACTTGCGCTAACCTAATTTCGTTCATTAGGTTATTCATTAACAAACTTGGTATTTATCTCAGCTTGTCCACCATTCGATAAGGCGACCCAAATCGAAAGATCCTCGGAAACACGCACGAGTCAGGTCATAAGCGCAGGCTGCTATGTAACCTTGGTTACCGTCCGCTTGACCCTAACAATGTGACAAGTGAATGCCAGAACGAGCGATGGACAAAAGTCACGACTTGTGTTCAAGGTCAGGTAACAGTTAGCCATTATGTAATTGAATTGCTTATTATTTCATATATACTACACAAATAGTAAGCCGATGTGCAAATGGTCATTGGTAAAACAAACAACGGATTGTTTGTAAGTTAAAGATTGCAATTGAAAAAAATGTCTTCGTAAATTATGTAATGTTTGATATTAATTTCCGGCATCATATCAATGTTAATGACATCATTATCACTAACAACTATCAAAACTTCAAGGTTGGTCGAAGTCTTTTAAAAGCATTTTAAACTGAAATAATGTATATTTACTTAAAATATTAAATTTTCACAGTCATATTTTGAAAGGACCAAAAGCTACCGGTTTGCCGTTTTGTAAATAAATGTATACAGTAACTATATATATGAACTGTTGATTGTTCGCATATTCTAATTATGATTTGTGTGATTAAATCATTCGTAAATCTAAAAATAGACTACATACCTAACCGTTTTGTACTCCAGCCTTAAAGTATATGGAAACCGTTGCTTTTTAGTGTGCCCTCCGTTTGAGAATAAGAGTAATGGGGCGGTTGTTGGAGACCCTTTAATTGAAGGGGCTACAAGAAATTTGACTTGCAACCAAAACTACAATCCGCGTAACACCACAAACGTAGTTAGCCGATGTTTAAATGGTAAATGGTCAACATTAACGGAATGTGTTAAAGGTACGAGATTGAAATATAAATCTTTAGTTCGTAAAATATTCCATGTTTTATTTTAGTTTTACATCATCGTGACATAATTTTAACTCGAGGATATCACTCAAATTAAAGTATGTTTGAACCGCGGAATTGTCATCTTTTACAAATGGTGTTTACTTTGCATTGTTAAAGTCGTTCAGTAATAGAACCAAGCATAGGCGCATTTTCAANTGACAACGCAAATGATAATTACCCAACTGCAGTCATTAAGACTGAAGACTGGGTAACCGGTCAAGAATCGGACCTCGTTTTATCAAAATTGCGGCAGCTTGTGGCTTTGGGATATCTACCTGATCCAACTCAGAAACGATCTCTATACCATGAGGTTCAGAAATTCATCAAAGTATTCACTTAACTAAAACTTCAGGATGGTATTTTGTATCATTCATGTTTAGTTAATGGTGAAGTTAAAACTCAACTTGTGTTGCCTAAGTCAGTGCAATTAACAATGTTCAAGGCATAACATGATGACCTTGGTCATCAAGGTCGTGACCGATCATTAAGTCTCTTTCAAGATCGATTTTATTGGCCATGAATGGTCAAAGATATCACACAGTTGGTGAAGGGATGCAACCGGTGCATCCGGCGCAAAACTGTACCACAACGCACAACAGGTTTGGTTAACATTTGCTCGTCTTCACCAATGGAATTGGTGTGCATTGATTATCTTTCCTTAGAAATGTATTAGGGAGGATTTGAGAACGTTTTGGTTATTACCGACTATTTTTCACGATATGCACAGGCAATCCCGACGAAAAACCAAACCACCCGAACCACGGCGCACGCACTTTTCCATAACTATTTTGTGCATTATGGATTTCCGGAAAAGTTTCACAGTGATCGTGGCCAAAATTTCCTTTAGAAGGTCATTCAACGACTCTGTAAAATAGCAGGTATTCGGCGAACACACACAACAACTTACCACCCGCAGGGTAATGGTCAATGTGAACGCTTCAACCAAAAATGCTTGGAACGCTGCCCAATGAAAGGAAGAGTGACTGGAAATCAGTCATCCCTTCCTTAGTCCATGCGTATAATTGTACAATGCACGAGTCAACGAGCTCTCCCCCGTAAAGACTCATGTTTGGTAGAACGCCACGTCTAGCCTTAGATGCAGTATTAGGCCTGCAGGGACAATTTGTAAGTGGCACTTGTCCAACAGACTATATGCGGCAGATTGAAACAAATCTGCAAGAAGCCTATAAACTGGCTAGCAAGGTAGCTTTACGCGGTGGCGACAAAGCTTAATATTATTACGACCGTAAAGTGCGGGAAATGAAACTTGTTGTAGGAGTCCGAGTCCTCCTTAAAAATTTGGGATTGAAAGGAAAACATAAGCTTTCAGATATCTGGAGCGAACAGGTGTATCGGATAATTGACCAGCCTGATCCCCTTATACCTGTTTTTAAGGTACAAACAGAAGACAAGTCCGGAAAAATAAAAACACTACACCGAAACAACCTGTAAACCTACAATACATTATACAAATGTATGTCCGGTGACAAAAATTGAGCTGATAATTAACTTTCATGCGTTACATAATCTAGTAAACATGTTTTAATTTAAAGCCCATTTACCAATAACTGACAGGTTTCATTTCAAATTAATTTTAATAGGCGTTTTGTAAGGATTGCGATGATCACGTGATCACAATCGCTGACGAGAAAGAACAACACTTGGTGGACAAAACGGCGCCTACAGTATATTGTATTTAATTGTTTATTTCATATATATTCGATGTACACAAGACCTCTTCGAAGAGAAAATGACATCCTAAAACAGGATTATGGCAATGTATTTCAGCAATTTAGCTCAGTACCTCGACTATTTGTACGAGTGTCCGTTGTACAAATACTTTAACATGAACATTATATGGTAACGTATGATTGTGACATAACACACACACACACACATTATGTCATAATGTCACAATCAAGGATATAAACCATAACAAGCAAGGTTGGTAATGTATTTTGAATACTTGTTGCCATTTCTCTTCCAATTAAAGGATGTGTTATGACCTTGGTTTAGTTCAGTGATGTCAGTTAAGTGTTTGACGACTATCGTTTTGCTAGTTAGCAATGCCTCATTTAAGTACAGCAGTTATATTGTCCATATAATTTTTAAACCGTAGTGTGAAACTATGAAAACAAATGCAAAGTTCTTTAAAGAGACGTTTATGCATAAGGTGGTTTCTTTTACAATCCCCTACTAATTGCTTGACTGTATTTAATCTTGTGGGTCTGGGCGAGTTCTGGTAAGTCATTAAAAAGACAAATGCTATCGCCACTTTCACGAGAGACCATGATGCAGAAAAGGTGTCCTACTATAATTGGACAAGTGGTCAACCAAACAACTACAACGGTAATCAGCAGTGTGTTATCACCATAGGGGAATCGCATTGGGCCTGGAGAGACAGGGACTGCCTGTCCAGATATGTGATAGTCTGTGAATTGTTTAACTGAGTATGCGTTGTTTGTTTAGTTTTTTTTTACATGTCTCACTATTTTTGTTTAATTTTTACAGGCCACGGTATTTATATGCAAAGTAGTAAAATGTAATATAGTTAAGCAAATTTTACTGGCACATACACAACAATGATTTCTTGGATTTAGCTACTTATTTAGTGGCCTAGCTGTTAACCGTGTCCCGTTTTAGTAGCAACCTGAATCGATTGTTATGTAATTTTTTAATGTCCTTTGTTCACATGGTAGAATTCACCAATGTATACTCAAAGTCATAAAAGGCATTAAAAGAATATGCAATGCCTACATAGTATTTGGAAATCTCCATGACAATGTTATGCACAATTGTCTTAATAGAAACATTGAAACAGCATAGCGAATGTTTAATAAAGGAAAATTGGAACGTCAATGACAACACCAACAAAGAAAATATCAACAACATAAGATAGTCCATTATCAGACTAGTTATGAACCCTTATACCATTTAAATATGAAATGTTCTACAACGATCTATGACTAAAATATAGTATTTAGTGACTAACAAAATATATTTGTGTAAAGTCTCTATTTGTTATGTTAATGCATAAGAACAATATCTATCTATACTAAGCTCTTCTTTCGACAACATGCATTTATTCGCGCAGCATCATCTAATCATAATAATAAAAAAATGTGGCCTTAAAATTATTTTATATTCCGTTATAGAGATCAACGATAAAAAGTCAGTTTTATTGAGAATGGACTGAATTTAGCAAACAACTATGTAAAAAAAACAACTAATTTGAGTAATTTCATAGCAATAATGTTATGTGTCAACATATTTACAAAGTGTATCGTTAGAAAATAATATGTTTTTGTTACAATAATTTTACAAGGAATGTTAAATGTGTAACGATTTACTGTACAATTGCCCGCAATTATTCGGAGCTTAATTGAAAAGGAAATGCTTCGCCCATAATTATTGCGGAATAATCTACCTGGTTTTCCTTCTTTGTCTGAACATCAAGCGGGGTTCCTTGGTAGAAAAAAACATTTCGAACGTTAATATTTGAAGTAACAGAACTGTTGAAGCATTTGCATTATCCACGATTTTAACATGTTTATAGGTTTCACTGTAGGTGCACGAGTATGGCAAGATACCCAAATAAATGTGCACCCAGCTTACATCAAAACATTTGTTAAACAGACGTGCTTAATCAAGTTTTACGTGTGTTTGTTTGTTATTCGTGTTGATGTTGTTGTATTTGTTGTTGTCTAATTGGCATATCACGGATCATCGTAAATTACATTTCTAATTAAAAGCAAAAGCGCCAATATGTCCATAGATTGCTCACCTGTGTTTATTCATCATGTTGACTTTGTTTAAAGATAAGTGCAGATGATTAATACTATCGATGAACCAACCACGAAACAGTTTCAAGAGAAGAAAGTGACATATCGACGGACATTGTAGCATTTCATTGTCTATTTATAACAGTTTATATAAGTGTTTAGTTAATGCCTGCTTAATATATACATATCGTGCAATTAAGTACATAGAAATATAGTCTGTGGTTTCTGACAATAGTATTTATAAAGTATTCAGACCGTAAGCATTTTGGGCTAGGCTGATTTGAAAAAAAAATATAGTAACCGCTATTAACGTTGATAGGAACTCACGCTTGTTTGAAACGTATTGTATTTTATAGTTTTAATGAACTGTTTTCATTGCATCACAACATGATGTCCCTAATCTGGTGTGCATGTTTGTTTTTGTTTGTTAAGTATGACTTTTATTAATTTATCATTATGATATGACATTTCCATTTATATGTGTACATGTATGTTTGTATGTGTGAATCTCGGCTTCAATGAGCTGCTTTAAATGTTGTATATGATTTTTTGATGTGTTCATGCTTGCATATTTTTATATATTATTAGTATATTTATTGAACTATTTGTTTTGTGGTCACAGATGATTATATAAACAGGTGTGCATGCAATTTAATCTAGACAGTGGATTTAATAAACTAGTTTCTTTGTAATATAAAATGATTTCCCTACCCTGGTGTGATTGTATGTATATGTGTACTGTGAATGAAATGAAATATTTTAATTTTTTATATAAAGTGCTTTTATTACACATATATATACGTATGTGAATGATTGTATGTGGACTCAAGCTTAAATTATTGTTTGATTATAATGTAACGTGAGTTTGTGTATCTGAATGTTTGATTACGTGCACATTTTAAATTTGGCTTAATATGCTTCCCCTTAACAAGTGTACATTTATGTTTGTATTTGCGACTTATGTCTTTGAATAACTGATCATTTTGGTATAACAATTTTTTCCCAACACATATGTGAATGAATATTTATGTATGGGGAGTGTTGATTATATGAAGGGTTCAATTGTACATGATTTCTCTACACACTTGTGCATGTATATATGGTAATATGGAGTGTGTCTTTTATTAACTGATCATTATTGCATAACATGACTTCCCTGGATATATGTACATGAATATTTGAATATGTAGAATTCGGATTACAGTATATATCTTCTTTATGGTATAACAGGTTTTGCCTATGAGGTGTACATGTTTTGACAAGGTGTTTATTCATTTAATTAAAAGGACTTTCTCACATAATTAAATTTTGCTTCTAAATCGACGACCCCTCTATGACCAGGGCGTGGACATTTGTAATGCAGGTTTTACTAAATAGTTTAGCGTAAACAACAGTGTATAGAAAGAATGTCTACAGTTTGATTTCCACCTTTTACACACAGTGTGCTTTTTAAAATATGTTGGTAGTGTTAAAGTGAAAACAAAATGATGTTTTCAGGAAAAGTGGAATGATGATAAAATATTCAAGTACAATGTTCACAGATATAAACTTGAAAGTTTATGAAGAAATCAGATATCATGTTTTGTTACAATTATATCGTACCGAAAAAAATGTCAACACAAATAGGTCAATTCTGTGTATAACGATTCATCCTTATTTATGTAATTCACTTTACCAGCTGTGTCGTTTGTTGATTAACACAACAGGTGCAACTCGATAGTGTAATACAAGGCGTTATACATGCAGCATCTTTACCGACACACACGTATAATTTTGGTTGGAGTAACAAAATAAACAAATTGCCGAAGAATTTACACCAGAGCGTGTAATCAACAAATTGGATACATTTAACCATATTTAGTCTTATATAATGTTCAACATCTACAGCAATAATTTATGATTTTTTTTTACTTACGATACAGTTCTCTCCTGGTCAAATGCAAAAGTAAAAATCCATGTAAGTATTTCATTAAATGTTCTGCCTCCATTTGTTACTGCATATTAGTACACAGTAATACATACATTTGCATGCATGTCTCAGGTCACCACCTCGAAACGGTCCAGTTATGCTTAGCATAACGATTGAAACTGGTTTTTGATGATCAAACGCAATACTAAACTTTTGCAAGCTATATATTGACAACAAGGGTGCCGAAATTGATAAAAATGAGAAAAATAACAAGCATTCAGCGATGATGTCAAAATAAGGATACACTAGACAATGAAACACTTTAGTTACATTAACTATTTTTAAGTATATGATAGTAGCTCGTTTTCTCCAAATTACCGATTTAACGCGTTTTTTTTAGTCACGGATGCTATTAAGCTGTATTCAATATAATGCATACTTTAATCTTTGAATCCATGACCAATTTTTGAAAAAATCCATTTCTAAACAAGTCCTTAAAATTCTGGGTTTTACGCCATGTAAGCACATACACACACACACACCCACACACTCACACACCCACACACGCGCGCACACACACACACACACACACACACACACACACACGCACACACACACACACACATACACAATATCTTTATTTATGTCACGTTTCATGATAATAACAGACATGGCATAAGCATAAACACCGCTATTGGTCGTGAGACTGTGGTCTATCACAAGTTATTCGATATGCATTGTTGAAAGCATATTTTCAATAACAAAGACATATGTGAAGTTATATACTATAACCAGACTTTATCTTTGTAAAAATTTCGTACCGGGGACAGATGTGCATTACGTTTTTTGAGGTTTTCGTC
Organism: Dreissena rostriformis; assembly: GCA_007657795.1. Taxonomy (NCBI): domain Eukaryota; kingdom Metazoa; phylum Mollusca; class Bivalvia; order Myida; family Dreissenidae; genus Dreissena; species Dreissena rostriformis. The sequence continues at coordinate 41,655 of VMBQ01003406.1, forward strand.
ATGTCTTTGCATTGAATGGATATTGTTTCAATGATACAAATTAAAACAGATTATTCTTTTCATTTAGAGAAGTTTTCCGCGGAAATTATATTAGAAAATTTAACCGTTATGATATTAGTAAAGTCAAATAAAGAATATTTTCGTCCGAAAATAGTAATGGCAGATATTAGTATTACAATGTATGTAGTAAAAATATGTAATTAAATGTAAGGAGCGTCCCAAAGCCAATGATGGTAAATAGGCAAGAGTATCAACAATTTACAGTATTTGGCAAGGTTAAGTAAAACACACAAATAATGTTGATGCAATATTCGAAGGTTGCTGGTTTTAAGAAATAAAACATATACATATAAATACAACACATAGTACACGTATTGGTTACATCTGCTAGAAGTTTGGTAGAATATAAACGTTTTTAAGCAATTTAGTCATACGTTTTTAACGAAATATAGTCGAAGTGCATAAACAATTTATGTATTAATGTATAAATGTTTACAGCTAAGCATCTAGAAAAATCATACGGTGAATGCAGTCGGAATTTATAAGGCATTTAAAGCACATACAGCGAATCAAACACTATAATAATGTACATTACACTTAGTAATTTAATCATTCAACAAAAATAGAAGTTAAATTGTGTATAACAAGTGTGTTCATTTGATAATTCAACCTCATAGAATCAAAGAGATGGATTATATCGAATTCGTTTGCTTGAGTATGGTATCAGTTGTATGCAGCCTGTGATGTAATAATTTTAGAACCATCGCTTTACCCAATTTACCTGACCTACATGCCGAAGTCGAGATCGCGTGTAGATCAGAGTTGGGTGTGTGTAAGCAGTGCGTTTAAGAATGAAATTGGAAAGTTGTGCACGTGCTCTGCAAAAAGTCACATGCAAGATTACCAATTTGGATTTATCTTAAATTGCAGGTATGTATGTTTATTTATTTTGATGTAGTGTCATGGATTCTTAGTTAATTATTGTGTTTTTTGATTGCATCCATAATTTTACGGGTAAACAAGCTTATGCGTTTAGCCATGTTAATGTGGTTGCACTGCATTAATTCAATGTATTTGATGATATTTGGGCGTGTGGAGTAATATCTCGGGATCAATTGACGCCTTTGCTTCGTGAAGTTTGGGTGTACAAGAACGTAGTGAAATTCGTTTCTGTATTCCCTTAATCCTACTTGAAGGCAAAAGGGGTAGTATCTTAAGTTATGAGGAATGTTAGACCATCTTTGCACTTAAACAGGCAGTTTGTGGTTAGCGTTCGATATTTAATGAGGTTTGTTGTAAGGTTACTTGGAAGTGTTGTTATGCACTTTTCGAGTTTAATATTGTTTTTGAATAGGAGATAGTGTCTGGCTTTGTTTGACGTGTGAAGTTTTCTTCCCATTCTTGTAAAAATTGGTCCATAAGAGTTTGTTGACTTGCTTGGTGGACTTTATTTGTTTTGATATGATTTTGGGCCTCGAAAATGTATGTATTTCCTGTTTCGTTTAATAATAATATCTGTTTAATGTAGTCGTGCCATTTGCAAATTTGAGGGCTATATAGCATATTCTTATATAGAATGTATGTGTATTTTGTGTGGTCGCCATTTATAATCTTTGACAAATATGTTATCATGTTTGTTATCCCCACGCTTTTAAAAGCGTGGGGATATTGTGGTTATCTTCGCCGTCTGTCCGTTCGTCCTGGCCACTATCTCCTCCTACACTTTAAGCACTAGAACCTTGAAACTTACACACATGGTAGCTCTGAGCATATGTGCGACGGTGCACTATTTGGAATTTTGATCTGCAGCCTGGATCAAAGGTTATGGAGGTTGGGATGGGGCCGAGTCAGAGATTTTCACTCATTGTTTTAGGTAATTTTACATTAACTTCTTCATTTCTACACCGATTTACTTCAAATTGATACTGAACATCTCTTATGACAAAACGGTCAATCTCAACTATGCATGGCCCCATTACCAACCCTGGGGCGCCCCGCCCACATAGACCACGCCCACCCAAAAATTTGTTTTAACATTACTTCTTCATTTCTTCACCAATTGACTTCAAACTAATATTGAACATCTCTTTTGACAACGAGGTGTATCTCGACCATCCATGTCCACATTACCCACCCCGGGGCCCCGCCCACATAGGCCACACCCACCCAAAATTGCCTTTCACTAAAACTTCTTCATTTCTCCACCGATTCACTTCTAATTGATACTGAACTTCTGTTATGACAATACGTGCGGCGTGGGGATACGCGTCGGCATCTGCCGCGCCATTTCTAGTTTTGATTTGTATTTGTAGGGGGTATCTACCCAGCTCTGCGTACAGAAAGGAATTGGGTGTTGATTTCCTGGAATTCGTTATTTTCTTGAGAAAAGACTTATGTATTTTCTCCAGATTGTTTATGTTTTCGAATCCAATTATTTCTGCGGAATATATTAGAATTGGTAGAATAGTGCTATCGAATAAGGATATTTGCAGGTCGAGTGGAAGATCGAGATTAATTATTCTTTTGTATAGCAGATGCAGTGTTTTGTTGCCTTGTTCTTCAATATGTGTTCTTGCTTTAAAAAAAACGTCCACTGTGACTAAAGTATGTTCCTAGATATTTATAATTGTCTACTATTTCAATAAGTTTATTGTTTATATTAAACTATCTAAAACTTGAATGCTGAGCTTACAATGAAGAATTTGGTTGATACATGTGTGTGCATTTACTGCATTATAATTGAGCTACGTGTTTCGGTCGACGCTCTTTAAACGTGTGATATGCATAAGCCGTTCGACGAAGATGACCTACGTTTTAATCATGAGTATGTTTTTTTGCATTGTGTCCTATACTGTATGAGCTTTTGGGCACTTGCATTTAACAAAAGACTCGCGGATGTTAACAATATTTATTCTCGACAAAATGAGGTGAAACCCAACTTTCTTTTTTAAGTTGATTGTTTAACGGATTTTTGTTTGTTGTTGCTTTTCGAAAAAAAGTCAATTGAGTAAAATAGTTAAATATATAAACAAGAACATAGATTTTTTTGATATTATGTTAAGCAAATTAAACTGCATTCCAAACAATTTTTTAAATACCTTTCCTTTACTTGATACATGTACTGATGAAACTCTAATGAACATGATTAATCAGAACACACTTATCTTTGCATTTATGTCACAGTTTTTAAAACATAAAATCACTCCTGAGATTATATGTGCGTTTATGAGAAAAATATATTTGATATTATCAAGTGGCGTAATAAGAGCGAAACGATATTATAATTGTTAGTGTTTCTGCTGTTTTCGTTATAATTTATGTCAGCGAATTTCTCGGTGTCGGAATGGCAGATAGGTTAAGTCGACGGCCCGTAGACCCTGGTTTGAATCCATGAGTAGCCAAAATTGACAATTTCCTTTAGGTAAATATTGTTTTTTGTTTATACCTAAGCTTGATTAATCTATCAAATTATGACAAGAAATTACGAACTTTAACGATTTTCAGTGCCATTTAGATTATGCACTATTGCAATATTTTATTATAACTTGTTTAAAAAAATACATAAACACAATCAATTTATTTATAACGGCGATAGTTGTAATAAAACTAAGAACACTTGTGTTTTCCTTACGCAAATCGTTTAGAAAAAATACATTAATGGACAAAAGTTTATTTTGTTTTACATGCCAATAATGACAATTTTAATGTAAAATATTACTCATATGCATTTTATTAATCAATATGAAAGTGTCTGATATCAGGCGAATACCACACATTTTAACTGAAATGTGACGTAAACAAATTTTACCTGATCATGATATATGTTTAATTAGACAATCGGCAGATGATGATGAAAAATGACGATCATGATCATGTACCAGTAACTATAATAACTTTATATTATATTCATACGTTTTACTGTGTATATGTTAGGTACACAAATTCTGTAAAAGTAAAAAATATACAAATTGTTAGCTAATAAAGTAGCCAAATGGTAATTTTTTTTTGTATCATGGTGTTATAACGATTTATCCATTATTCTCAGTATTTGTTTTAAGTGTCTCACTTTGTACTATCTAGCAACTGGTAACAAGCAATTAGAAAAACGAAACTAGTTTTGGTGTTGGTGATTTCTGTTCATCAGTAAGGGATTGGTAACATACACATTTCATTTCGCAATGTGCATTGAGGTAAAACGTGTTACAATAAGCCAACTACAATTTGGAACTTCGGTTTTTTATAAGTCGTCGGAAAACAGCTGGCATTTAACATGTACCAACATACATATAACACATAGTATGAGGATGTCACATAAAATGTGCTTTTTATTTGTACGATGTTACACACATGCTGATAATATGTATACATAAAAACCTTTAAGAGAACTGTTTTTAGTGAGTTTTTATGTGAATTCTTAAAACAAAAATGACACCGGCTTATAACTGCATGAATATAATAATAAGAACGCATTGAACAATTGAATAAGATTTCGTTACATACTTAAAATCATTTAACACATAATTAAAATTAACGACCAGAATACACAAGGTTGATATTGATTTCAAAATAATAATGTCCATCAATTAACTGCGTGCGTTTGTTAAATGGAATCAGTATTATTGATATGAATACGCATATTTGTTCGACGGTCGTAGATGGAAGCCAATACGTTCCGCAGAGGATAAAACTGCCGAGTTGAGTTGATTATTTGTGAAAATAAATGTGCTTAACATACATCAATTTTAGAACGGAATACCATGGTTCCAATAAGTTCCAATAAGACACAATCTTTCGTTTTTTTATCCACACATCAAAGGCATTGACAAAATTTAGCCACTTTACATTTCAAATGAAACCCAAAATATAAAACTCCCATATGTTATTGTGAATATTAACAGAATACATATGTATTATTTTCTAAGCGTTTTCTACAAACACGTTGCAGCATTGCAATTTAATGCTTTTACTTCTTTAAAAGAATATGTAAAATGTAAGCACTGGAAAACAAATACAATGTTTGTTCATAAACGTACAATGTTTTTCATATTAAGTTGAATAATTATCTTCTAAAATAATGCTGAGGTCCAATATTTACTAAACTGTCCAACTCGAAACAACGTTATAAATTATGCCCCTAAATATTTACGCAATAGTTTCTGGAGACTGGCAGATCATGCCGAAACGGGTAATACAATGGTGCTTTGTTTTGTTGAGGACAAACGCCTTTGTGATGGAATACAATGCATTTTATATTTATAGTTTCGAAAACAATTAACCGCCGCCGAGCTGCATTTATATAATAAACTAATCAGCTCGATCGAATTTCGTAGTATCACGAGACACACAGGCCAGCATAATATGTATCCTGTTGCTACCAACTACTTCTACGCAAACGTTTTAACTAGTTTTCGGTCATATGGAAGGCTTTTAAATTGTAATTTCGATAACAAACGTTTACAATATGAAAACCCAAACACAAACAAGAACATTACTATTTATATGAACATGCAACATAAAGGTGCTCCCAGTATACAAATTATGAGATAATTTTGACGAAGCTTTACGTTTTTATTTTGCCTTAAGTTAGTTCGCTAAAGTGTATTTACAATATATTAATGTCACGCATCAGTAACAAAATGTGAAATCTGCCGATTTTGTGTCAATTAAACAAGAGTTCTAACTACGATAAGGAACAATAGTGTAAAACACGGCATTTCTATGAAAATTTAGACAATACGGAAAGCAACTATAAATAGACGTGCCATAAGCCGACTGTTGCATACTTTACACGAAGTGTAATGCCACATCGGTAATATGAGGCAAACAAGAAACTATGATGTATATTCTTGTTATTCGTTTGATCACAAAGACATAACTGATTTGACATTGTTTAAGTTTGGATTGAACGGCAAATGAAAGCCACGTGTATGTCTATACAAAACAATAAAACACATTGCACACGATTTGTAACGTTGGGTTATGCAAATAACACCTAACAGCTTCTATTCATGGTGTGATTATGATGAGTGCTGTTATGGAAGGTTTCAATTATTCATGTGCACTAGCCTTTGTAAACGCAATTGACAATGCCGTATTGATGTACGACACCAACAAGGAACAGCCACGAATGTAAAACGCTTGCTTGGTTTAGAATCGGAACGCGCACGTCTCATTATGAATCAAATATGAACTATCCCCAATGGATATAGACACCATTATTCAACAGCAACTTCTGACACTTCATGTAGTTCATTTTCGCTACTTGTAGATTATCTACGTGGTTGCAACCACTTTTATTATGGTTACAACATGTAGCTCCGTGCAAACACACATACATGTATATATATTTACTCCGTATATATGCATGATAATTGTGATTGTATTGTATGAATTCAGATTTGTTCGACTTATTATCCAAGTTCAAGTCACTGTGCAGAATGTTGCACTAACGACTTCTGCAATGGTTGCGGGTGCGGGGATGAAGGTATGCACTATTTGTTATTATACTTGAACACGCATGTAACGGATTTATTATTATTGTATCAGCGCTCTTGTCATATATACTCATGCCCGAACTATTGTGGTTTAATGTTTGTGTAGGTTTGGTCGCAAGGCATGAACGAGGTCCGTTGTGCTGTAACTGCAATCACGTTCGAACAATTCAGCAATGCACGTCCATAAGGCCGTGTTATGGAGCCGTTTCATTAATGGTTGCAGCGCATGTTTATGTTGACGACGTCATTTCACCAAAACAAAGCCATGCGATTGGTTAGTTATTGATTCTGTAGCCAATGAAAACGCTTAAAAATGTTGTATTACACACGTGAAATATAAAAAAAAAATACGTAATGTCTGTATTACATTGAAAACAAGGTATTGCACGTGATAAATTACAAGAGGCGTATTGGTATAACGTCCATATATGACGAACAAAAAAAAAATGTACATGTTCAAGTTATTCGTTAAATCACAAGGGAATTAATGATCAGAAATAGTTTGTAATCATAGCGTGAACGTCAAATTAAAAACCATATGTGTGTTTGTAAAGAACAAACAGTACATGTCACACGATTTTAACGTTGAGTTATTCAAATACCACCAACCAGCTTCAATTTATTTTGTTGCAATGATTACTGTAATGGCAGATCTGTATTATTTAGTTGCAATATAATTTGTAAATGCATTTGACAATGCTTTATCAATGTTCGACATTTGTATCCTGGGAGTACATGGCACACTATTTTAACGTTAAGTTATGCAAATAACACCTAACCACTTATTTTTTGTGATTACCGTATGACTAGTGGTGATATGGCACGTCTCTATTATTCATTTGCAGAATAATTTATTAAAACATTAGACAATTCTGTTTTGATGTACGACAACCACATGGAACAATTTCAAAATAAAAACGTGTGTTTGCTTAGGATATGGACGCTAACGTCATATTATGAATAAACATGAAGTATTCCCATAGGATCTAAACAACATTATTCAACAGCAATTGGTGACACTTCATTTGGCTCAATTAACGTTATTCGACTCCTTATGCTACCGCTACGTATTGAGAGACCACGTGGTTGTAACCACTTTTATTCTTGTACCTTCATGTGAAAATCGAGTCATACCTAAGTTCGTAAATTAAAAACGTTTGGTTGTAAAAAAAAATGTTTTACATGCGTGCTTGATGAATTCTGATATAGTGTTGTTAAAAGTCACTATTAAAACAATTCGCCTGTTGAAGGCGTTATGGTCAGCAGAATTTATAAAAAAGAAATTTACATGTAATTACATATCCGTTCTCATTATCTATTCTATTTATAAAGCAAAGTAATATAGACCAACTCTGGGTATTTGATTATTGTGGAAAAATGACTTTGATTTAAAAACAATTTAGTGAAAATCACATAATAATGAAGACTGAAAATCATTCATACGAATGTACTATATTATTGTAAAAAGTACACACGTGCAATCAATATGTTTATAAAAAATAAGTAACATCGTTGTAAAGCGTTTGATAACGTAACCGATGTCTTCAAAATTTTAGAAAATGTCATCGTACGAGTAATCGAATAAAATGTGGCTTACCGGTCGAATAAAACATGTGTCAAGGTTGCAGTAGGGCTGAAGTAATATGACTAGAAACATTATAAAGAGAGACATTCTTATTGTAAACCATTCCCTAGTCTTTTTTATTTTACGCAATTGCCTATACAATACAGGACAATGCAATCAACAAAACGCTGAAAATATTATTTTAAAAAGACCATCGCCTTGAATTTATCAATGGAATTTAAATCGGCTGAAAGGTAAAATCTGAATTGCAGTATACTGGAAATCGGGAAAAAAGTCAATATACATTTAAATACATGCACAGTGTTGTTGAGTTGGACAGATACACAGATTAAACATGGACAAAACACACTTTATATTAAAATTGATTTTCGCTTTTCGCAACATCATTATTTAGGATTATATACAATGTATGTCGTGTTCTGAGAAAACAGGGCATAACGCATGTGCGTAAAGTGTCGTCCCAGATTAGCCTGTGCAGTCCGCACAGGCTAATCAGGGACGACACTTTCCGCTTAAATGACATGTTTCGTTTAAATGAAGTCTCTTCTTAGCAAAAATCCAATTAAGGCGGAAAGTGCCGTCCCTGATTAGCCTGTGCGGACTGCACAGGCTAATCTGGGACGACACTTTACGCACAAGCATTATGCCCAGTTTTCTCAGAACACGACACA
>VMBQ01003406.1:50804-104119 GCA_007657795.1 Dreissena rostriformis
CCGCCATTCGATGAGAAGGACCCCAACGGAAAGATCCTCGGAAACACGCACGAGTTAGGTCACAAGCGCAGGCTGCTATGTAACATTGGTTACCGTCCGATTGACCCTAACAATGTGACAAGTGAATGTCAGGGCGGGAGATGGACGAAAGTCACGTCTTGTGTTCAAGGTCAGTTATTAGATAGCTATTGTGTAATTGAATTGCTTATTATTTCATATATACTACAAAAGTAGTAAGGCGATGCGCAAATGGTCAGTGGTAAAAAATAACGGGTTGTTTTTAATGTAACAGATTTGCAATATAAAAATGTTCTTCGTACATTATTCAATTTTTGATATTAATTTACGGCATCACAACAAAGTTTATCAGAGCATTATCACTAACAAATATGGAAACTGCAAGGTCGGCCAATGTCTTTTAAAAGCCTTTAAAACTGAAATAAATAAAACAAATATTAAACTTACACAGTCCTATTCTGACAGGACCGTTTTGCAAATGAAATTATGCATGCACGTTATATATATATATATATAAATAATAATATAATCCCTACCCACAAGACTGGGTTCTCACAGCTCAGATGATCACAGGGAATGTAATCATTTTAACACATAATTTTCTGATTGGTTTTAATAGAGATGAAATTTAGAGAATGTTATGATTGTCTGGAATAGAAATCAGGTTTATCATGCCCGAACCTTTGTCAGTTAAACACTAAACCTATGCTTAAATGTGGGACAATTTGTTTATTAGAAAAACCAATTAGTATTTTTTATTTTTCTCGAAGACCATTTTACTTCATTAGTAAATAATACCAATAGTCAAGGCATTGGTCGGGTAATATCTGATAATTATTTTTGGATATTAAACGGACATTGCGAGCCATTGATGCAACATATTATGCATTATATATTGTATATATTGGTTCACCCAATGGGCAATCTCTTTCACGACGATTACATTACATTCGCAGTGTATGTGAGAGCATAAAACGACAACTCTTTGCGGAGATTGATCCAAGGGGTTACAACCAGATAATAATTTTCTGTCCAAATGCTCTTACAATAGACATGTGCTGATAATGAACAATTTCACAATAATCATACATGTAGTCATTAAGACTAAATAACGCATTGCGTATCCGATGAGACTTTACAACACCGACCACCATTGTACCTGGCAGCTGGAGTTACCAAGAATGATAAAATATTCAAATGTTATGGGAGAATTAGCACGGCTGCTTTTTAATTTAATCGATCGTATCAAATGAGCCTCGCTCTGTGAAAAGGGGATTTAATGTGTGTTCGTAAAGTGTCGTCCTAGATTAGTCTGTGCAGTCCACACAGGCTAATCAGGGACGACACTTTCAGTTCTATGGTATTTTCCGTTTAAAGGAAGTCTCTTCTTAGCGAATATCCAGTTTAGGCGGAAAGTGTCTTCCCTGATTAGCCTGTGCGGGCTTCACATACTAATCTGGGACGACCACTTTACGCACATGCATTAAACTCCCTTTTCACAGAGCGAGGCTCAAATGTATGCTTTAAAAGGCATGGGCTTATTAGTTTATTACATCAAGCGTTGACTATTGCTGATAAAATATTCACAGCTTATGTTCACCGTGCTAGAGCTGATTTTATTTAAGCGTATCTATTTTAAAATTTTGCTTGTTTGTTCTGATGCCATTTTCATCTAGGATTGACAAAGATTGATGACATGTTTACAAGTCATGGTGGGCGCGCGCACAAAATTGTTTTAAATAATTCATGATCCTGATCACGATTCTTCAAACAATAAAGTAGCAAATGTTGGAAAATGAGTGGAAAACAATCATCGGGTCGATTATATAAATGACAATATATTTTGAAATGTAATTACGTTCATTGAGGCAATNTCACAGCTTATGTTCACCGTGCTAGAGCTGATTTTATTTAACCGTATCTATTTTTACAGTTTGCTTGTTTGTACTGATGCCATTGTCATCTGGGATTGACAAAGATTAATGACATGTTAACAAGTTTTGGTGAGCGCGTACACAAAATTGCTTAAAATAATTCATGATCCTGATCACGATCCTTCAAACAATAAAGTAGCAAATGTTGGAAAAAGAGTGAAAAACAATCATCGCGTCGATCATATAAATGACAATATATTTTGAAATGTAATTACGTTCATTGAGGCAATCGGTTTTTCAAATAAATTATAAATGATGATTGATGATATCTTTCATGGCATGTACGTAGGCAGCTGCTCTCTTAAATTATGGCCGTTCTACCAGGAATTTATATATTATTCATCTGTATAAATTAAGAACTATTATTCCGCGAAACAAACATACAATAACATGCGTTTCTGTGACGTTAACACACCAAAACAATGGGAATTGACGTTGGTTTTATAAATAAACTATTCGTAATTATTCAAAGTAACAATTATTCAAAGAAACTGAAACTGCTAATGTTAAATACGCTGAAGTTTGTATGCTAGTTGAGGCATATTTAATGCTAAATTAACCAAACGTAAACACTTAAGATGATTTTATATATATACATATATATATGTGTGTGTGTGTGTGTGTGTATGCTATTTATTGTTCGCAAATTGTAACTATGATTTTTGTGATTAAATCATTCGTGAATCTTAAATAAAAAAAAATACACCCCTGTCAATGTTGCCCTCCAGCCTTACTGTATATTGAAACCGTTTCTTTTTAGCTTGCCCTCCGTTTGAGAATAAGAGTAATGGGAATGTTGTCGGAGACTCTTTAATTGAAGGAGCTACAAGAAACTTGACATGCAACCAAAACTACAGTCCGCGTAACACCACAAACGTAGTAAGCCGCTGTGCAAATGGCCAATGGTCGCCAATAACGAAATGTGTTAAAGGTACTCTATTTCAAAATATTTTTTCTGTAAAATATTCATTGTTTGATTTTAACTACCATCATCATGACCAAGTTAATCACAAATTTATCACCACCCATTATTAAAAAATCAAGGTCGTTATCTTCTGAAAGAATTTCAAACTTTTATATTTCAATTATACTAAAGATATGCAAAGTACACATCCATATAATTACAACACCGATTTTGACAGGAACGATAAGCTACGTTTTGCCTTTTTTCAATTGAATTTAGAGCGCCACTTTTTTTTTTAAACACAGCTTATATGAACATTGTATTGCTGGAATAATTGTACGTGTTTTATTATAAAATCAGTATTCTATATTTTAAAAAGCTTCACATCTTTCCATGTTGCAATAGTTTTAGATCCTTACCGTCCAGCCTAACTGTATCTTGAAACCGTTCCTTTTAAGGGTGCCCTCCGTTTGAGAACAAGAGTAACGGGACGGTTGTCGGAGACTCTTTAATTGAAGGAGCTACAAGAAACTTGACATGCAGCTAAAACTACAGCCCGCGTAACACCACAAACGTAGTAAGCCGATGTTCTAATGGCCAATGGACACCAATTACGGAATGTGTTAAAGGTATGTTATGAAATATATATATATAATACGGAAGGGCAACACATATCAAAATTGGTATTCGCATATTCTGCCATCAAGGTATAATCTGTGAGCAAAGTATTATAATATTGGAATACATGATCGTCGGGGAGACAATACATGTAAACCAGATCTAAACGTCCAAATTTAAATACTGTATTGTATTTAAATATATGATACAAACATTAGTTTTATTATTAGAACACCGTTTTACACAAATGTATAGTTTATTGTTTTAAAATGAATCAAATATATATACCGATTTGTAGTTCAACAGATATAAAATATACATGCATACATATGTTTAAAGAGATGACAAATCATGACTATACTCATTATATTCGATAGACACCTGTGTTTTACTCAAGCATCTTTACTTACATGAGCGTATTATGTCGGTTTGAGTCACACATCAAAAACAATACAAAGGAAGAAACAATATCCATGTTATCCGTGAATGTAGTTCATATTACAATGAATGGGCTTTTATAAAGTTGAACAACGTCAGAAATAATTAACACTTTTCTTACTAACACTACAGTTCTGTTCCTGCCTAAGTCACAAACCGTACACAACCATATAATTACTGCTTCCATTTGTACCTGCACACGTGTACAAATAAATGCATATTACTATAAACATTAAAGGTACACAGTCATTAATTACAACACCGTTGTTCACAGGGACGAAAGCAAACTACCGTTTTTCCGTTGTGCGAATGAATTTAAAGGTCGAACTTTTTTTAACAAAGCTTATATGACCATTTTATTGTTGGTATATTGTTACAAANGAGCCTCGCTCTGTGAAAAGGGGGTTTAATGTGTGTTCGTAAAGTTTCGTCCCAGATTAGCCTGTGCAGTCCACACAGGCTTATCAGGGACGACACTTTCCGTTTCTAGGGTATTTTTCGTTTAAAGGATGTCTCTTCTTAGCGAACATCCAGTTTAGGCGATAAGTGTCGTCCCTGATTAGTCTGTGCGGGCATCACATGCTAATCTGGGACGACGCTTTACTCACATGCATTAAACTCCCTTTTCACAGAGCGAGACTCAAATGTATGCTTTTAAAAGCATGGGCTAATTAGTTTGTTACATCAATCGTTGAATATTGCTGAAAAAAAATTCACAGGTTATGTTCACCGTGCTGGAGCTGATTTTAAAAACTCGTATCCATTTTAACATTTTGCTTGTTTGTTCTGATGCCATTGTCATCTAGGAACCGTTTAACACAAATGTACAGTTCATTGATTTAAAATGAATAAAAAAATACACCAATTTATAGTTCAACAGATATCAAATATACATACATACACATATTTGAAGAGATGACAAATCATGACTATAATCATTGTAATCGATAGACACCTGTGTTCTAAGCCGTTGATATAATCTTATAAAGCATGAAACATGATAGTCTGTTTCGCAGTAAGATCATTACATGTCCGCTATAATACGCTTGACAATAGACCGTGGTTGACACCTTGGGGTTAACAAAGTGAAAGCTGTTACCAACACAATAGTTGGATGAGGGGTGTGTATGTATGTTAATATATTTTCCTGAATAAATAAAGGACACATATAATATATTTTCAGACTGTCCGAAATTAAGCAACCCAAACTATGCAACCGTTGAAGGGGGATCGACCCATGTCGGGTCTACACGAACTCTGACATGTTGGGATCAGTACAAGCCGCTGAACGCAAGCAAGATCACAAGCGTTTGCGACAACGGCGTTTGGTCGAGCGTAACCAGATGTGTCCTAGGTATGAGCATTTATAAACAAATATGTTTGTGTATAATGCGCAATTTTAAAGTCACTCAGTGATACATATTCAATATATAGCGATTCCTATTATTTGCCACACTAAGAAAATATTAAAATTAATATTCTAAATCGAAACAACTTAAAAGGCAAATTTAAAGGTACGTGATTTTTGTGAGAAATTGAATATAACATACGTGTTTTCGCAATACTTTATGGATAATACAATATTTGTGTTTTAGATAAGTGTGTTTACCCTGCATTTGAGTTTAACCAATCCATCTACCTGTTCACTAATCGGTCAGACAATATCACGGATGCTTGGGTAAGTCAGGCGGTTAGAGAATTATTTGGCATTTGCATACAACTGAAGAACCTATAAGCATTATGTGTGGGAGGCCTTTTTCGATAGAGATATTTATATGTATTTAAGAAAGGTTGTTAATTTGCAGTAACAATGTTCTTCATTGGTAGGTGTAATATATATATATATATATATATATATTATATATAAAAGCAATTCGATTGAAAAAAGTGTACTTATATCATTAGCCGGGCTAAAATCAAACTCTGTAAAATAGTGCACAAACTCGCGAAGTATGCATTTTGGATTAATAGCTCATGTACCATTCACTGAGAGGTTTTATTTCACATTTATTTTAATAGGCGTTTTGCAAGGAGTGCGATGGTCACGTGATCACAATCGATGACGAGAAAGAACAACAGTGGGTGAAAACAACGGCGCCTTTAATAGTTGGTAATTACGGTTTTAGTTAATATATATATATATATATATTCCATGTGTACATGGCTATATCGAACAGAACATGATATCCTATAACAAGAATTATCCCATTGTATTTCAAAGATTTACCTCAGTACCTCGACTGGTTGTGTGATTGTAAAAATAATATTACATGAACATTATTTGGTAACTTATGATTGTAACATATACACACAAACCGTGTATCATAATGTCACAATTCAAAGATATAAACCATAACAAACAAGGTTAATAATGTGTTTTGCATGCATTCGGAATTAGTTTTGTCATTTCCCTTTAAAATAACAAATAAACAGATGTGCTATTACACAAATGTAGTTTAGCGATGATTGGTTTGATAAGCGTGTCACAAGTTAGTTATACCTTATTTGAGTTGAGACAGTTATACTGTCTATAGAATGTATTAAAAGTATAGTGTGATATTTAAAAGTGCAAACTTAGTTAAATATAAACACAGAAGGTGTATGGATATGGCTGTTGTTATTTCAATCCCGTACTAACTGCTTGACTGTATTTAATCTTGTAGGTCTGGACAGATTCTGGTTGGGCATTAACGAAACAAGTGCCACTGACAAATTCACGAGAATACATGATCAAGCAAACGTGTCTTACTACAATTGGGCAATCGGTCAACCTAACAACAATGGTGGAAATCAGCCATGTGTTATTGCCCCTAAAGATTCGCAATGGGCCTGGGGAGACGCCGATTGCGCAACTAAACGTTTGGTAGTCTGTGAAGTGCAAAACTGAATAGTAAGAATAGTATGTTTTTTACATGTCTCAATTTTTGTTCAAATGTTTGCAGGCCGCTGCTTTTGTATACGAAGTAGTAAAATGTAATATATGTTTTCAAATTCCTCTGGCACATTAACAATTTCGATTCAAAATATGTTTTAAATGTATTTACAAAAAATTTCTTTGATTTAGACAATTATTCAAAGATGTCACCAGAATAGTTTAGTTGTGTGTCGTGTCCCTTGTCATTAGCAACCTGAACTGTTTTTTTATTTTACTATATATTTTGTTTGTTCACAGAATAGAAATCACCAATGTTCACTCACGTATTATTAAAGGTGTAAATTAAAAGTATATTCAATAAATATAAATATATATAGTTTAGAAAGCTCGGTAAACATGGAACGCACATTCACTTCAATAGTAAGATTAAAACAGCAAATTGTAACGAATATTAAATACAACAACATCCGAAAGTCCATTATCAGACTAGTTATGAACTCTTTTAACAATTGGAATTCCGCTTACATAACGAACATATTCAAGTATAAATGTTTTTGCTGTCGAACTGCCCTCGGTCAGTAGTACATATGCGTAGCTATCAAAATACGAGTGCTCGGAACAATGAAAAGTTCTACCACGATTTATGATAAAAGTAAAGTATTTAGTTTCTAACACAATCTTATTATATTTTTTATTTTAGTTTTTAAGTCAATGCAGAAGAACGATAATTATGTATACTCCGCTCATCTTAAAACAACTTGCATTTATCCACGCGTATCAGTGGCATCATCTTCTTATAATAAAACAATGTGGCATTAATTGTAACAAATGACTTCAAATTCATTTATGAATGTAATCAACAAAAGTTAAAATTAAGTTTATAAATAACTACGTTTTGTATCAAAATATTTACACTGTGTATCATTAAATAAGTATGTTTTTGTTACAATAAAGTATACATGAATAGTAACTTGGTGACAATTTTAATAGAGTGTGTTTAAGTCCGTGCATTTTGCCCTGTTTTTTTCCAGGCACAGTTGCCCGGAAATCGCCAGAGTTAAATTGAAAAGGCTCATAATTATTGCTGAATAATTAACCGTTGTTTTATCTATGTCTAATGAAAACAAGTGCGTGACTTAATAGAAAAACATTTCCAGCGTGAATATGTGAATGAAAAAGAAACGTTCAAGCATTCCATAATCCCATATTTTACCTTATTAATAGGTATGTGCAAGATTATAGCAAGAGTCCCAAATAAGTGTACACCTAGCTTACTCCTAAACATTTGCTTTATAGATGTGTATAATCAATTGTTAAGTATGTTTGTTGGTTATTGTTGTTGCTGTTGTTGTTGTTTTTGTTGTGTTTTTTCTTAAGTATCTCACTCATCATCATAAATTGCATGTTTTAAAGAAGGACGCTTAGATTTTCTTGTCTGCTCACAAGTGATTTATGCATCATATGACTTGGTTTAAAGATAAGTGCAGATGTCTTATATTTAAAAACATGACATTATAGTGTATAATAAGTTTTTATTAAATGCCTGCTTATAATACATATCGTGTTTAGAAACGCTGACTAAAACATATATTCATAAAATGGTAATCCAGGTTCTTTTCGCGGACGCATGCGAATAAGTAGTTGTAGCAAAAATGTTATGCATTATATGCACATGACGTGACGTTATACGCAAGGTTGTTGGTAACGGGGTTACGGTAGTGAACATTGTGAACATGTTATTGAAGCGCGCGTTGTTTGTGGGGGTGAATTACAAAATGACTGGAGGCGTGTTTTAAAAGTATACAGTTTTTGGCTTTTTTAACGATTTCATCAATATATATTTATGACTTGATAAATAATGGGGTATACGAATTGATTAACTTCAAGAATGTGCTATCGAACAATAAAGTAAAAACGCCCCTTCCAGCCAGGAAACATAAATAGTTTCGAAATTATCCCCAATAGTAAAAGTGGTAAAGCTGGCCAGACAATTAAAGTATATTAACGAAAAAAAANTGCTGTCGAATTGCCCTCGGTCAGTAGTACATATGCGTAGCTATCAAATCACGAGTGCTCGGAACAAAGTTCTACGATTTATGATAAAAGTATAGTATTTAGTTTCTAACACAATCTTATTATTTTTATTTTAGTTTTTAAGTCAATGCAGAAGAACGATAATTATGTATACTCCGCTCAACTTAAAACAACTTGCATTTATCCACGCGTATCAGTGGCATCATCTTCTTATAAAAAAAACAATGTGGCATTAATTGTTACAAATGACTTCAAATTCATTTATGAATGTAATCAACAAAAGTTAAATTTAAAAGTTTATAAATAACTACGTTTTGTATCACAATATTTACACTGTGTATCATTAAATAAGTATGTTTTTGTTACAATAAAGTATACATGAATTGTAACTTGGTGACAATTTTAATAGAGCGTGTTTAAGTCCGTGCATTTTGCCCGGTTTTTTCCAGGCACAGTTGCCCGGAATTCGCCAGAGTTAAATTGAAAAGGGTCATAATTATTGCTGAATAATCGACCGTTGTTTTATCTATGTCTAAAGAAAACAAGTGCGTGACTTAATAGAAAAATATTTCGAGCGAGAATATGTGAATGAAAAAGAAACGTTCAAGCATTCCATAATCCCAGATTTTACCTTAGGTAGGTGCAAGATTATAGCAAGAGTCCCAAATAAGTGTTCACCTAGCTCACACCTAAACATTTGCTTATAGACGTGTATAATCAATTGTTAAGTATGTTTGTTGGTTATTGTTGTTGCTGTTGTTGTTGTTTTTGTTGTGTTTTTTTTAAAGCATCTCACTCATCATCATAAATTGCATGTTTTAAAGAAGGACGCTTAGATTTTCTTGTCTGCTCACTAGTGATTTATGCATCATATGACTTGGTTTAAAGATAAGTGCAGATAATTAAAAATGTCGATGGTCCACAAACAAAACAGTTTCAAGAGATTTAGATGAGATTTAGCAGTATATTGTCTTATATTTTAAAAACATTACATTATATTGTATAATAAGTTTTTATTAAATGCCTGCTTATAATACATATCGTGTTTAGAAACGCTGACTCAAACATATATTCATAAAATGTTAATCCAGGTTCTTTTCGCGGACGCATGCAAATAAGTAGTTGTAGTAAAAACGTTATGAATGAAATGACGTGACGTTATACGCAAGATTATTGTTGGCAACGGGGTTACGGTAGTGAACATTGTGAAAATGTTATTGAAGCGCGCGTTGTTTGTGTTGGTGATTACCATGTAAAATCCACTCTCGAAAGCATCGGTATGTCCGAATTATGGATAAACCAAAACATAACCGAATCTCAATTTATACAATGCAAACAACAAATATTAGACAATTATACTCAAACATGGCACGGCGAGATAAACAGCTCTACCCGTCTCTCTAAGTACTGTTTATTCAAACATAGTTTATCTTTAGAAAGTTATTTGAACAAAATTTATGAACCAAAAAATAAAATTGCCCTCAGCAGATTCCGTTTATAATCGCATAACCTAGAAATAGAAAGGGGGCGATACAATAATATTGAAAGAGAAAACCGTATGTGCAAATTATGTAATATGAATACTGTAGAAACTGAGTATCATTTCTTACTAGTTTGCCCTATATATACGCACCTAAGAAGAAAAAATTTAAAGTCACAATACTGCAGATGGCCAACAATTTCAAAGTTTCAAAGACTGATGTCCAGTGAAAATAAAACTATACTTATTAGCCTAGCAAGGTTTATATACGAAGCTGCAAATTTACGACGCCTACTAGATACGTAATTAGTCTTTTAGAACGTAACATCCCTTTAACATTTTTACATCTTGTATTTCACGCACAACATATCTTTACCCAAATTCAATTTCTCCCTCCTTATACATTTGAATAACATCATAAACAATGCTAGTTTGTTTCTACTCCACTTGTTGTTTTTATTTTGCCTTTTTTTTCTTTTAATAACACGTTTTCAACAATTATTCAATTTAAACCGTGAAGGTTTACCATAATGGCAAAGCTATTAATTATTTAAGATATTGAATGATAAATGATTTTCAGTGAATGAATACTGTACTTCTTAACACCACATTGTTGTCAATGTTGAATATATTTTTTCAACTAATATATAATTATTGTTAACCATTCAAACATATGTTAAATAAATAATTTTTGCACTAACACCATGTATTCAATTTAACATTTGATCTACATCTGCCACTACTTGTATATATAAAATTTCATGTTCATATGTGTAGGCTAAGAGCTTGTATAAGCTTTATTGTTGAAATAAATGTTGTTGTTGTTGTTGTTGTTGGATAACAAAATAACTGGAGGCGTGTTTTAAAAGTATACAGTTTTTGGCTTTTTTAACGATTTCATCAATATATATATGACTTGATAAATAATGGGGTATACGAATTGATTTACTTCAAGAATGTGCTATCGAACAATAAAGTAGAAACGCCCCTTCCAGCCAGGAAACAAAAATAGTTTCGAAATTATCCCCAATAGTAAAAGTGGTAAAGCTGACCAGACAATTAAAGTGTATTAACGAAACAAAATAACTGGAGCAATTTAGAAAAGAGAAATAGAGTATGTGGTTTCGACACTAGTATTTATAAAGCATTCAGAATGTAAGCATTAAGGGTTCAGATGAGTTGAAAACAGAATTATAACTGCTATTAACGTTGATAGAAAATCCTGCTTGTTTAAAATGCATTGGATTTTATTTTTTAAACTATTTTCATTATTGTACAACATTGTGTCCCTGAACTGGTGTGCATGTATGTTTTTAATGTTAAGTATGGCGTAAATTAACTGATCATTATGATATGACATGATTTCCCTAAACACATGTACACGTATGTTTGTATTTGAAGACCATGGCTTCAATGAGCTGCTTTCATTGTGGTATATGATTTTCTAAATAGGTACACATGCATGCATATTTTATTGTATATTTACTGAACTGTTTGTATTTTTGTCAAAGACATTCGCAAAACAGATGTGCATGTATGTTTATCTGGGCAGTGCATTTCATAAACTAGTTTCTTTGTGTTATTACATGATTTCCCTTACGTGTTGTGCTTGAATGGATATGTTGACTGTGGATCCAAAAAAATACACGTATGTTAGTATATGTTAAATGTTGATTACGTGAACATTTTTAATGCTGTATAACATGATTTTCCTACGCAAGTGTACATTTATGTTTGTATGTGTGGATTATGTCTTTTATTAACTGATTATTTTGGTATAACATTATTTCCCAAGAAATATGTAAATGAATATTTATATATAGAGAGAGTTGATTAGGTAAACAGTTTCCATTGTGTTATAACTTGATTTCCCTTAACAATTGTACATGCATGTATGGTAATATGGCGTGTGTCTTTTATTTACTGATCAGTGTGGTATAACATGACTTCCCTGGGTATGTGTACATGAATATTTGAATATGTAGAAAATAGGATTTCATTAACTATCATCATTGTGGAAAAAAATGATTATCTTATCGGGTGTGCATGTTTTTGAAAAGGTGTCTATTCATTTAATTGAAAGGACTTGCTCACATGATTAAGCGTTGCTCCTAAACCAGGGCGTCGACACTTGCAGTTCAGGCTTAACTTAATAGTTAAGAGTAACAGGCGTTTAATATACCTCTAAATTATAACTAGTAAATGCTTACTCATAAACGAACTGTCTTGACAGTAAGCCAGTAGTATGATTTCTAATCTTTACAAAAAAATATTTTATATGTGACCAAAATTTGACAAACATCGTTTAACTGTGACAAGTCCTTTCAATGTCTGAGATGTATTTCTATTTGCTTTGTTTAGTAAATAAATAGTATTATCATAATTACTTTCGTTGTCACTGATGCCACTTGTTATTGTTATCATGACAAAATCGAACACTGTTTAAACGACAGTGATATCAAATTGAAATGTTCGATTAAATGTTGACAGATATTATTATAAAGTTCTAGAAGACCGTCTAATAGCATGTACTTTTCTGCTTACATCGTATGGAATGAAATTGGTCAATCAATTAAGAACGGTACCAGTATTTTTGTTTGATGATAAGCGTATTAAAATTGTGCAAATTGGTAGTGAATTACAATACATTTTACTCAAGCTTCTTTACTGACATGAACATATTACGTNGTGCAAATTGGTAGTGAATTACAATACGTTTTACTCAAGCTTCTTGACTGACATGAACATATTACGTCAGTTGGAGACACAAAATCAAAAAGGCATGCGATCAGCAAATGCGATTCATTTAACAATGTGTCGGCTTTTTAAGGTTGCAAGGTGTAAATGTCGGATTGCATAGCGTGAATGAAAATGCAAACTATTAATATATCTAATTCAGTATTGAATCATAAGGTCACTTGGCCGAAAATGTAATATATATGCAGACAAAATGATGTTATAAATTGGAAGTATTTCCTTGATACAGCACAAATGAAATGATGATGAACGAATAACTCAATATCTATTATATGGAATTATTTCCTTCGAATACTTCTCAAATGAATGTGTTTGAACTATTTGCATTAGTAAACGACACAAGCACGCTTTTGCGTGTTAAGATCATAAACTACGATCGCAGGGTTGTTTTATTCAAAAGTGGCACAAACAATAAATGTTATCATCGTTAAAACCCAACAAAAATGCTCGAAGCATAAATATTTAACTAGGACGATAATTAAAAAAAAAAAACTTATTGTTAAAATTGTTGTTATATCGATCAAGTTGTATTTCTCACATCCCATCGCCGGATAAATCATGTATGTTTATAAATACCGTTGCTTTTGCTTCAAATACAGTTCATTTATCATGACTCGGTTGTTTTATCAGCCATATGACACCGCGGTCGCCGTGTTCGGCAGTATTACCCTATGTGGATAGTCCTGCGGGCCACAGTCGCCATGTTTGGCAGTATTACCCGATGTGGATAGTCCTGCGGGCCACATCATGTTCGTCAGTATTACCCTATGTGGATAGTCCTGCGGGCCACATCATGAGACACGGCAGTATTACCCTATGTGGATAGTCCTGCGGGCCACCGTGTTCGGCAGTATTACCCGATGTGGATAGTCCTGCGGGCCACATCATGTTCGGCAGTATTACCCTATGTGGATAGTCCTGCGGGCCACATCATGAGAGCTTTTATGCAGCGGCAAAAGCATGTCAATGAAGCAGATATGCCTTAGGAAACATCGTGCATACTTTCCTCTTTTTTTCCCATTTGATAGGAGTTATATTACTCAATTTATCCTACAGCTTAATGATTTTATAGAAGCAATTACGAGCCGTTGAATAAATTTGAGATTTATACAACAGCTTGCCTTTATACAACAGCTAGTACATGTACATAACGACTCCTTTTTTTGCCTTTCTGACTCCTCGTTCATTTGTTCTTCATTTTGGGTTTATACGTGAATTGAATCAAAGACCTATCAATATCGTATATTGATAGGTCTTTGATTTCAGATCAATGTACCGTATTTGAATAAAAGCTATTAAGTAAATGCAAACACTCGTAATATCTATGAAACACAAACAACAACAAAACAGAGAAGATACAATAGCTAGGTATTTATTTAAGCCTAAAAGGCTAAATCGACTTGGTGTATACGTAACAGCATATCAATAGCAACAAGTAATACAAAAAACCTCCACAACATAAAAATTACATTATTGTAAACAATACATTCAGATTGTTTATGCTTTGGTTCTTTTGTCACGAGTATTAATGAATAATCCAGGATTACCATTCTTACCAAAGAATATACAACATTTTCAATATTTTAACTTTTAAATTTTTATAAATCATAAATATAAAACCTTGAAGGATGACCTTGACCTTTCACCACTCAAAATGTGCAGCTCCATGAGATACACATGCATTTAACATTTTTTTTTACCTTTGACCCTTAAGGATGACCTTGACATTAACCTTTCATCACTCAAAATGTGCAGCTTCATGTGATTCACATGCATGCCAAATATCAAGTTGCTATCTTCAATATTGCAAAAGTTATGACCAACATTAAAGTTTTCGGACGGACGCACAGACTGACAAACAGACAGACGGACGGACTGACAGTTCAACTGCTATATGCCACCCTACCGGGGGCATTAAAACTGAACAAAGATAATAATTTAATAAATTTACTTAAATTACAGAAACTAAATCAAATTTATCCTACAAACACAGCAGATTGAGCGGTATTTTTAATAACCATACATGTCATGGGCCATACATTTATGAGCAATAAAAATAATAAAACATAAACGCCAGAAGAGACGTCACCTTAAAAACGTGAAACACTGACTTTACCCCATTTTTGGAAAAGATTACAAGAGGGCCATAATGGCCCTGTATCGCCCCACTGTCTTTTTATGCGAAAAAAGCGTGCAATGCGCATGGGTTGAAATGTTCTCAAGCATGTGACTTTCTCTTTCTATCCCTCGTCCCACTGGGTGCTTAAAGTTGGAAGGGTTTAGTTTTGTGACCCCCGGGGCAGGGTCAAATTTGAGCCCACGGGAATAATTTGAACAAATTTGGTAGAGAACTATAAGATGTCACTACATACCAAATTTAGTAGCCCTATGCTCTATAAATATGAACAAGAAGATTTCTAAAGTTTGCACAAAATAGGCCTTATTTAAGTATATGTTAATTTTTGCGACCCCCGGGGCAGGGTCAAATTTTACCCCAGGGGCATAATTTGAACAAACTAAGTAGAGAACTATTCGATGTCACTACATACCGAATTTGGTAGCCCTAGGCCCTACGGTTATGGACAAGAAGATTTTTAAAGTTTGCACAAAATAGGCTTTATATAAGCATATGTTCATTTTTGTGACCCCTGGGGAACGGTCAAATTTGATCCCAGGGGCTTAATTTGAACAAACTTGGTAGAGGACTATTAGATGTTACTACATATTAAATTTGGTAGCCCTTTGGCATACGGTTATGGACAAGAAGATTTTAAAAGTTTTCACAAAATAGGCCTTATTTAAGCGTATGTTAATTTTTGTGACTTCCGGGGCAGGGTCAAATTTGACCCCAGGGGCATAATTTGAACAAACTAAGTAGAGAACTATTAGATGTCACTACATACCGAATTTGGTAGCCCTATGCCCTACGGTTATGGACAAGATTTTTAAAGTTTGCACAAAATAGGCTTTATATAAGCATATGTTCATTTTTGTGACCCTGGGGAACGGTTAAATTTGATCCCAGAGGCATAATTTGAACAAACTTGGTAGAGGACTATTAGATGTCACTACATATCAAATTTGGTAGCCCTATGCCATACGGTTATGGACAAGAAGATTTTTAAAGTTTGCACAAAATAGGCCTTATTTAAGCAAATATTAATTTTTGTGACCCCAGGGGCAGGGTCAAATTTGACCCCAGGGGCATAATTTGAACAAACTAAGTAGAGAACTATTAGATGTCACTACATACCGAATTTAGTAGCCCTAGGCCCTATGGTTATGGACAATAAGATTTTTAAAGTTTGCACAAAATAGGCTTTATATAGGCATATGTTCATTTTTGTGACCCCCGGGGCAGGGTCAAATTTGACACCAGGGGCATAATTTGAACAAATTTGAAAGAGGTTCACCCCAGGAACTCCTCAGGCCAGTGGAGCTAAAAACATGATTTCACAATTAATAACACATAATATGACAATATATAAAGATGGACAACAAAGAATTCTTTTTTGTTCATAGACGTTAGATCTTAGTACATTGTATTTACTCTTTGTTGAGACTTAAGATTCTTGTTGTTATTAAACCCTATGATGCTTGATAAGCCAGGTTGATTGTGTTCAGTACTGTATTTAGTACATCGCTCTAGAAATATTTGATACAATAGGTCTATGACACGAGATCAGCAATTACCTGGGGTGTATTCACCAACCAATTATAAGCTAATTAGGGACGACACTTTCCGCCTAACTGATTTTCGCTAAGAAAAGACTTCCTTTAAACAAAAAATACCATAAAAAGCGTATAGTGTTGTCCCTGATAAGCCTGTGTGGACTGCACATGCTTATCTGAGACGACACTTTACGCACATGCATAACGCCCAGTTTTCCCAGAAAGAGGCTCATTTTCCTAACTTCCTTTGTGGCACTAGCATATTCAGTCAACACGTGTGTCAGATTATCACTTCTGTTTCTTGCGTTGAAGCATTGCTAGGTTCTCCTTTAGGTTGGGTTCGTCCGGACTCAACTGGAGTGCCTTCATGAACATGACTTCAGCCTTGTCCATCTTCCCCCATCTATGATACAGTACACCTTAAATAGGTATGATCCGCATTGGGCTTGCAATTTTAACTTTTCCCGCTTGGCGAACTATTTCTGCTTTGGGCAAACAGTAACAGAGCGCTTTTGAATGCAATGTTAAAATTTGTGACGCGCTCTGTAAAAACAGGGCTTAATGCATGTGGGTAAAGTGTCGTCTGCATTTGCTAATCTGGGACGCCAATTAACGCACATGCATTAAGTTGCAAGGTACAAATCAATCAAAAAGAGTGTAGATTTGTTTTTGTGTTCATGTGAGGCTTTCAAGTTCAATATCACGTTTTTCATATTGTATTTGTAATCTTTTTCTACATTTACCACCCTCAAATTTTTTCCAAATATTTTGTTGACAAAATTTAAAGTTTATTTATTAAAAAAATATTTAAAAATTAAATATGTAACTTTTATTGTGTAATATTCTTAGATCTTAAATTAATCTAAGATTAAATCATTTTCTAAGATAATAACTTTTGTGGTTAGTTCGTTTTTTTCTTGTTGTCTCAAAAGCAACTGCTATCCCAGCTTGTTGGTGTTCTCCAATAACCAAATTTCACAACGTATCAAATAAACACTCAGCATATGAGAAATGTTTTGGGAAAACTGGGCTTAATGCATGTGCGTCAAATGTAGTCCGCACAGGCTAATCAGGGATTGCACTTAACGTTTTTTTGTTGGTATTTTACATTTAAAGGAATTATCTCCTCAGCAAAAATCAAGTTTATACCGAAAGTGTCTACCATGATTAGCCTGTGTAGTCCGCACAGGCTGATCTGGGACAACACTTAACGCTCATGTATTAAGCCCAATTTTTTCAGGAATCAGGCTCGTACCAAAATTTGCGTAAAACTGCGCTTTGGCTGGCTTCAGAGCAATGGCCTTCTCAAAGTGTTCGGCACTCTTGACGTATCTGGCAGCTTGCCGTAGGCGTTTTCGATGCTGAAGTACAGTACTCCTGGGGTAGGTGCTTGAGGCCCTGCTTGGCAACTGCGATGCTCTTGTTGTATTGTTCTGAAAGGAAGTAAATTCATGATTAATGATAGTCACTAGAGAAAATGTGATTTAACGATGCACTCGTCATAAAGGTGCAAAAGGAAATAATTTCTTACCAGCACATAGCTAGTCACAAACAAAAACGTGGATCAAATTGGATATAATTACTAGCTGATATTAAACATTGATTTATGTGTTCATATTCCATTTTTTTACGAAATTCTGACATTAATATTTAAGAAATAATACAAATGTACTAGTTATAGTTGAAATGCAATTGAGTGTAGTATTTATAAATTGCTCAACAAAAATTAATCGACTGGTGAGCCATGATATTCGAAGTTTCCACTTCAATCAAATATTAAAATAAGTACATTCAATCTGCTGAAAAAGATATAAGCATCTCTACGGCAAAATTTGGCTTAATGCATGTGCTTAAAGAGTCGTCCCAGCTAAGCCTGTGCAGTCCTCACAAAAAAACATTAAAGCGGAAAGTGTAATCCCTAATAAGCCTGTGCAGGCAGCTCGATTATGCTAATCTGAGATGACACTTTACGCATATGCATTAAGCCCCGTTTTTGTATAGTGATGCTCATATGTTATATGTGGTCTGCTATTTGAGAAAGCACATTGCTTAAAGCATTTTTGTTTACATAACAACATTTACAACATTTTACTACATAATAAAAACAAGTATTAAACCTTACTGTTTAAATGATTTATAAACCTATGTTGGTATAATACTCAAAAGATAGTCTCACCTAATGAGTCATACACTAACGTCATATTGGTCCATGCATTGGTGTGCGTAGGCCTCAATTTAGTGGCATTTGTCCAGGCCTCTATTGCATGGTCGAATTGCTTGATGTCCAGGTACTGTAATGTAAATTAATATGTTAGTGTTTTCTCACTTAAAGTTTTCAAAAGGGTTAATACATACAAAATACATGTACATTCACGGTAATTTATATACCAACCGTTACTCAATTATGTGCACTTGAATAACCATAATACGCCTTGAGAAAGGAACTGGATGACATGTCTTTTACATTTTAGTTATTAATACTTTGTTTTATTAACACATTCTTACAATGTGTGTTCTTTAATTCATTGTTGTTATGCAACTCAAGGGAAAAATAACTATTTTTTATTTTGATTTCCTGATTACAGTGATATTGTCCCATTAAACAGATTCAATCCCAATTATTGCATTAAACATGCATGAAGGCATCATTAAGGTTTTCCTGCATTTAAAAGCTTCTGGTAAAACATGGCTAAGGTTTTCACATAAGTAGTAAAAAGGTTGATATGAAATTAAAAAATGTTTTATTAATTTGGATATAAAGTACAACTTTATCACAATTTGCATTATTTTATAACACCAACATTGCCAAACTGATTTCAGAGTACGAATTTGTTCCATTTCCCAAAGTGCGAAACATAAATGGAATAACAGCAACAATTCAATGGAATAAAACACAGGAAGCCCCCTACCAAATTGCCCAGGTTGTAGAAGCAGTCAGGGTATTTACAGTGCAAGATTGCGGTGTAGTAACAGCGTTCTGCCTCTGTGTGCTTCTTCAAGGCAGCTTTCACGATACACAGGTTCACCCAGGCAGCCGCAAACTCCTGTCTGAGTGTAGAGAAATGAATAAGAGAAAATATAAGCAGAGTTCTGGAAAAACGGGGCTTAATGCACGTGCGTAAAGTGTCGTCCCAGATGAGCCTGAGTAGTCCACACAGGCTAATCAGGGAAGACACTATTAGTCAACAAATGATGTTTGTTTAGAAAAAACTTTGTTTTAACCAATATTTCCATAAAAGCGAAAAGTGTCGTCACGGATAAGTCTGAACTTTCATTTGACCCCTGCAAATTTCAATCATGGGTTCATTGTACTCCTGGTTTTTAAAATCTATTGATATCCCTGCTCTATGAAGGTGATTGAAAAGGAAAGAATTTGGAATATTACTGGTTTGGCAGAATTATTTTGATCACATGATTGCTGATGCAAGAAAATCCTTTTTTAAAATACTGGATTTGTCTGTGCAAGAACTAGTTTTGTAGGGGGGCATCAATGTCTTTCACACATCTAGTTTCAGTATAGCTTAGACTTTCCCTAATACTGGATGCTTACAATATCTTCATTTGGACCTTCAGCATTGGTCAATAAAGAATATGCAGCCATGACACCACTAAAAGATTATCTATCACATAAGTATGGTCGATAAAAGCATTTGTTTCTATGGTATTATTTGTAATGTAATAACACCGACCGAAAACACACTATATCATGCGATAACTATAGGTGACTTATAAGTTCATGGCTACGGTGTGTAATTGGCCCGTATGGGCACACCTTCAGCACTTTTAAAAGCTCTCAATGTGAATAGTGAATTTTACAATATTTTTTGTATTACTTCGTATTGAGATAATATCCATGCTCATTGAATTCAGATACGCCTCACATCTGTACCTCTGTCCACTAAGCTGACCCAATTGTGGACATGGACTTAACATATTTTTCCATAAATAAACTTGACATACATGTCATATATAGATATTACAATAGTTAGCTACTTAGCTAATAACCCTAAGGTCACACATTCTTGACTCGTTAGGCTCAGAAATATTAATGTTTGTCAATAATTGTTCAGCCAGTCCAATCTGGTACATGGCTTTAATGTATGCTAAACTATTGAGATTTTTATAAATCTACTTAAATCAAATTCAATTCCTTATACAAAAGAATATTTTGGCAACTTTATTTGTAATAAAATATCCGAACTTGTCATACATGATTTAAAATAGTTGTTGTTTCTTAGCAAACATGGGACACATTTAAATAAACTCAAATTAACGATTAACGTTGTTGCTGCATTTTGTCAATTGAAAATTTATTCATACATCCATTCTATAAACCAGGAAGATATATCACCTGAGATTGACACGCGTATGCTTTTAGGGCCTATAGCATACATTGACCTGTTTAAAAATCTATTACTTGATTATATAGATTTGAACGATCAATAACGTGATAGACTGGCCTCTGATAACATGAATTGGTCATCGACATAGAGAACGTTCTGTGTCTGGTAGAAAAACGTGCCGTCACTGGAAGCAGCGTCCTTGGTCGATCGGGCTGCGGAATATTCGTTCCTACGACGTCGATCTGAACATGGACGGCCTTTACAAATTTGTTCTGAAATTAACTTGTTGTTGTTCACTATCTTAAATCTTTTTTGATGGTTTCATTAAAACCACTTCATCATGTACACTCAGCTGAAAGATGATGATGTGTTGATCATCATATAACTTCCCAGTGACGAAGTAGGACCACATTCCACTATATTGTCTTATTTTTGTATACATTAAAAATCTAAAGACCAAAAACTGAAGACCACACAAGTGCTAGTTGCACAGCTTGTCACTGTAATTGCCTACCTTAGCCTGCGTCTGTGGTTTATGACTATCCGCATGGGTGTCCCCTAATGTTCCCTTCTCATTGATTCTCTCCATCTTGGGTGCTACCAGCTTGTTCTCCATGCTGGGAGAGCTGCGCGTTGAGGAGCCGCCACTGTTTGGGTGGTCACTCACGTCGATAACGCTGTCTTGCTGGTCTCCCTTGTCAAACTTCGCCTCCTGAAAGACAGCGCCAGTCAGATATTGCAGCGAAATGGTTGAAGAAAGTGGTAAACAAAGAGCTTGGTCTGCTTCAAGTGTTAGGCCAACAAAGAACTATATAATGTAAAACTGGAGCTCTGTAACAGAGTGGTATCGCCCAAGTTCCAAAGTTTGCGCAGGGTCTTGTTTGATAGAATCATAGTCAGTTCATAGGATTGACATGTCGCATAACAAAGTAAATTACTTAAAAAAAAAGAAATTAAATATTATAGTGTAGTGAATTGACCAAATTTACCAAGACCGTTTTGTCTTGACCGTTTTACCCAGGCAGGGAACCGGTGCGAAGGTAAGTTCTTACCTACCTCGCCACTTTAACGATTGCATCAATGGCGACGAGGTCAGCAGATTCACTCACGAGGAATAAACCCAAATAAACAAGTTTTGGCACTATTTAATTGTCTTATTCATTTGTATTGAGCCTTGTATTGAGCCTGTACTACATGCTTCATGAGTATTAAGGAATAAAATTGAGAATTTGACCAATTATTATCGACATAAAAAACTTGCAAATTTTTATTCGATATTTTCAAGCGGTCTTCGAACACGTGGTCTATGCTTCCAAATTAGTATTATACAAATTGTTGTTGGCCCTTTATTGAATTAGTTCATCTATTGCATTCAATTGCATTCACAAACCAATTGCATTAAGTTTTTGTTGCAAATTCTGACTTTGCAATTTGACTGTTTTTGTTTGTTAGTGTTTGTGATAATATTTTTTTAAGGTCTTCATTGGTAAGCATAAAGTTTGAGTTGTTCTTACTTACCCAAACTAGTAATGGCCTTATTAAAAANCAATTTAGTTTAATGCTATTAACCAATGTTTTAAGTCTTGTTAGATATTGAAGTACTGATTTATTTAAAAAAAATAATACATAAACAAATATTAATGACTTTGCGATTTTAAGATAAATTCAGTCTCTAATTAAATATTTTTAATATTTATATTTATAAGTGAACTTTTGACCTAGTCAGTTTCCTGACAGAAGATTGTGTTGTGACAGTGTTTTAAACTTTTTTTTTGTGTGTGTCAGTTAATGTGATTTGTGGATTTTGTGGATTTTGGATGGAAACGTAACTTGTTACAATTATCGTTCTTTCTTACTTTGTTTCGTGCACTATTTTATTGTTGACGTTTTGCGCCAATTTAATGCGCATTGATACGTAAAAGGTTCCTTTCCGGTGACACATGGTAAACAAACCAAACGATAGCACGTTCTGTATCTCAGATTGCTGTTATCGGGGTATTCATAGTAAGTTTCAATATAAATTTATGTTTAAAACTGCTTTTCATTTGATTGTTTTATCTATATCGTCATTTTATTGATGTTTCAACTTGAACTCTTGAGTTGTCACATAATTTCGCGACCCGGAAATATTTGTCATTGAAAGTTAACAAATTCTTCGGAGTGATTTGTACTTTTAAAACTGTGTCTACTACATTATTGTATTGGTATTCAACATTTATTCTGTTGCAAAAAGACAATTCAAGGATTCATAGCTGATATGTATGTGTGTTTTTCCTTTAAATATAATATATTGATTGATATTCTTCAGTTACCTTCAAATTACAAGATCAGTTTCTGAAAACTTTAGAACTGTAGTGAATTGACCAGATTTACCAAGACCGTTTTGTCTTGACCGTTTTACCCAGGCAGGGAACCGGTGCGTAGGTAAGTTTGAACACTACCACACTTTCACGATTACTTCAATGGCGACGAGGTCAGTAGTTTTACTCACGCGGTGGAAACATTTTATTCAAGTTTTGGCCTTATTTCATTGTTTTATTTATTTGTATTGAGCCTGGACTACATGCTTTCTGAGTATTTAGGAATTAAATTGAGAATTAGACCAATAATTAGCGACATAAAAAACGTGCAATGTTTTATTTGATTTTTTCAAGCGGTCTTCGAACACGTGGTCTTTGCTTCCAAATTAGTATTATACAAATTGCTGTTGGCCCTTTATTGAATTAGTTCATCTATTGCATTCGATTGCATTCACAAACCAATTGCATTAAGTTTTTGTTGCAAATTCTGACTTTGCAATTTGACTGTTTTTGTTTGTTTGTGTTAGTGATAATATATTTTGTTTAAGGTCTTCATTGGTAAGCATACAGTTTGTGTTGTTCTTAATTACCCTACCCAGTAATGGCCTTATTCAAAATAAATTTTTCAACGGCGGAAGAGTTCCGTGCGCTTCCTGGTATTGGTGAAAAACGTGCGACTCTCTTATTTCAATTAAGGGAAAAATATGGTTGTTTAAATGAGGAATTGCTTTCCGTTGTATTTGGTGACACTGTCTCTCAAGCTGTTTTGGATATGATTGACTTTACTCCTAATGTGAACAAGAAAGTTGAAGTTCAATATCAATCAGCTGAAGAGAAGGGGTCTTCTGGAGATGATGATGATGATGTTGATGATGACCCTTATTTGCGGAATATTATGAGTGCTCCCACAAGCGAGCAGCACTCCCGAGCGGTCTCAAGGCCTGACCAGCTTGGAGAATTGCACTCGCAGGTAGAGCATTCATATTCAGCAACAGAGGATGTCCCACATCTGATTCGTTGCCTTCCAGAGGTTCCAGATTCACAATTGGCAGGTTATATACACTCATATAATCAAAGCACTGAAAGACCTCAAAGGCTAAGCTTCAGCAAACCAAAAACTGTACTACCAATTCAGATACCTAACTTGGGCACTGAACAGAATGTGAAGCATGAAACAAATGCCCCCTTGCATGTTCGCACAAAATATCGTGAAGTCAGTAGTGTCCAAAATGAGCACACTGATATAGGTTCAAGTTCTCGCCATCATAAACGATGTCGCAAATCTCTGTCAGGTTCTCGCTCTCGTGACTCTTCTAAAAGTGGGTCATATAAAGTTCGAGCGAGTTCCACCAAAAGAATGCTCTAGACTTGTTCGCCATCTCCACTGAAATGGGGGAAAACTTTTCCTTCATACAGATAATGCGGAAAGTAGAAGGTCGATATGGGGCTAAGGAATTTCCAGAGACCAGTTGTGCCAGGTTTCAGCAAGCTTCTCAAAAAGCAGTTGAAGCGCTTGAGGACTGGGCCGACCGTGTCCTGACATTGGCTACCCCTGCCTTTCGGCACCTTCCCGAGAAACATTGTTCTCGGGAGGCAAAGGCTCTTGATAAGGTCCGCCATCACCAGTATATCACTCAGGCGATTGATGGTAAGCGGCCGACCCGTTCAAAAATTGATGCGAATGTAAATTTGGTACAAACTGAAACCAAAACTAACTCCCGCATGTCCCAGTTAGAGAAAGCTGTCCAGCAACTCACTAAGCAACTTGCGATACTGAATTTGCCAAAATCTGACCATGTTGTGGCACGAGGTACTCCGCTTAAAAAACCTTCGTTTTTACCGAGCGTTGTGTGCTTTTATTGCCACAATAGGGGTCACGTGCAAAGATTGTCGGTAAAAGGCTCAAGCTGACAAAACTGCTGCTTATAAGGCGTCTTTAAACTCCAAAGGGTCGGAGGTGAAGTTCCCACCCCAGAACCCGGAAAAGTAAGTGGCCAAATTAGTCAACATGTAGAAGGTTCAGTAACAGAAACTGTATTGTCGAAAGATCGAGACTTGGTTCCAGTTAGCTTAACTAAGCCCGTAGGCGTATATGTGGTACGCGCTGGGTCATCATCAGTTAATGTTACCATTGGCAACCTACCGGTTAAGGCGAGGGTAGACTCCGGAGAGGAAGTCACTATCCTGTCTTCAGTTGTATACAAACAACTAAAACGACAGCCGGGCAAGGTTCGAGATGCAACTAGCTGATAATAGTGCTGTTATTCCTGGCTTTATTATATACCCAGTTGCAATTCAGCTGGGAAAGCAAACCTTCCAAGAACGTGTGTATGTCGCACCCATTAGTGATGACATGTTGTTGGGCCACGATATGTTGCATCATTTAGGGGCAACAATTGATTTAAAAGCAGATAGCCTCATTATTAAGGGTTAAACAATACCTTTGAACACAACTTTCAAAGAAAAGCATCCAGTTGTGGCAAGAGTAAGTGTCTCTAAACGTACAGTAGTTCCTGCTAACTCTGTGGTCAGGGTAGAGTGTTGCATAAATGCTCCCATGAATGACTATTATGTGGAGCCATGCCAAGATTGGGATGTTGTTGTGCCACGTATTGTCAGAGCTGCGGGTGAAAAACCACTTGTTTGCTTTGTCAATCCGTCCGACAGTTTCCAAACATTGAAGCCTGGCAAGTTAGTAGGAATGGCACACGAGACATTTGAAATTATAGATGTACCCCTTGATTCAAAAGCTATTCCCCTAAGTCTTTTGGCAACCATCAACATTGAGTCCAGCAAACTTAATGTTGTGAACACAAGTTTAAGTGACAGGGAGATCAATAACACAACTGGTCTTCCAACACTTCCTGAACACCTGAAAGAGGTTTTCCAAATTTCCAAGGAAAAGCTAACTGACTTTCAGTCTAATAAGTTTTCAAAGCTACTCAGTGAGTATGCTGATTTAGTTTAAGTACTATCTGTTGGGACGTGTGTTCACAGTTCGTACGGACCATTCAAGTCTGACTTGGTTATTACCACAATACCACATGGTGGTACAGCATAGGCCAGGTGCTAAGCATGTCAATGCAGATGCCCTGTCCCGAATCGCTCCTCCACTGTCTCCTTGTCCATCATATGTGAAAGGCACAAGACCTAAAGCTTTGCCTTGTGGGGGTTGTCAATACTGCACCAAGGCAGATCAGCAATGGGGCAGTTTCACTGAGGAAGAGGACAATGTTGTAGGGCTATCTACAGGTGGTAGTTTTTCTGTTTCTCAGGTTCATGTCATTCAGGAAACATCCCCTGTGGACAATCCCCATAAACCCTCTGCTGAGTCACGACCTGTGCCTAGTTCTCAGCATGGAGGGTGCGAGTGGGATCCAGGAGGAAAAGTTTCTGAATGTGTGACCTTGCCATTCTCGGAAAAAAACAAGTCTATCAGATCAGCTTACAAATTGCCTGTATGCAGAGGTTTTGCAAAAATTCTGCCATTGTGATTCTTGTTTCGAAATAGCGATATCACATGACCAATCCCTTGATCATTTAGGATTGAATGTGTGCACTATTAAACCCCAGTTAGAGGCAACTCCTGATGTTCCAGCAAGGTGGGGTTTCACTAATCAAGAATTGCAAACTGCTCAAAGGAGAGATATTAATTTACAAATAATTCTAGATTGGCTGCTGGAAAATAAGGCACCAGATGAAGGCGTGTTATTTTTGTCCAGTCCTGAGGCCAAATAGTTTTGGATAAACAAAGAAATGTTCAGTTTGAAGTACACTGTACTACATAGATGTAAAGATGACTCTCCTGAACTGGAATTAGTGATTCCCCAAGAACTTACGGAACAAGCAATTAGGTGGCATAACGATATACCTTCTTCGGGCCATCAAGGGGTAGCACGCACTAAGGCAATATTAAAAGAAAAATCTTCTGGTTTCATTTGTCTAAGGATGTTAATTCATATGTATTGTCATGTGATGTGTGCGCTCGGAACAAGAAAAACAAAGCTTATGGGGTAGTACCCATGACCGAATATCAGGCAGGAGCTCCTATGGAGAGGGTGCACATTGACTTTTAGGTCCCTTACCTAAAAATGCTAATGGCAATGAGCACTGTTTGGTAATGGTAGATCAATTTACTAAATGGGTTGAATGGGTGTACCACTTACATCACAGAAAGCTGATGTTACTGCCAAGGCTGCTATTGACCCATTTTTTTCAAGGTTTGGCTATCCATTTCAGTCATTTTCTGATCAAGGTCGAAACTTTGAAAGCAAGCTGTTCGAAGCACTTTGCAAAGCTTTGCAAATTCACAAGTCTCGAACATCATCCTATCGACCTTCGGCAAATGGTCAGGTTGAGAGATTCAACAGGACTCTTAAAGATGCCGTAAGGTGTTTTCTTGGAAAGTCTCAAGACAAATGGGACATGTATGTGCAGCAAATAGCTGGTGCCATTAGGGCGTCAGTAAATCGCAGTACGGGTTATACACCTAACCGGCTGATGCTGGGCCGTGAGGTAAATACCTCTGCACAACTGATGTTCCCCAATGTACAGCAAAAATCTGAATGTACTGATGACTATGTTCGAAACTTGACGGAAAACATTGAAAGAGCTCATTCTGTAGCAAGAGATACCCTAAAAAGCTCCCTTAAACGTATGAAAAGAAATTATGATATTTAAGTTCTGTTGCGGCCATATGCAGAAGGTGACATTATCTATTTGTTGGATACAGCCATCAAAAAGGGCAATTGTCGCAAGCTGTGTTCACCCTGGAAAGGGCCAGCTTGAATTTCTAAAATATAATCTGCCTATTTGTATCAAGTGCAGTTGAGGAATGCATTCTTCATTGTAAACCATGACAGGATGAGGCCTTGTCGTGATCGCAATATTCCGGACTGGATTGCAAAGCTGAAATTTCATGTTCCAGATGCAGTCATTGATGCACCTCCTTGTGAGGAAACCGATTTGTACTGCATCTGTCGAACACCTTGGGATGGTCGCTTTCTGATACAGTGTGATTATTGTGATGAATGGTTTCATGGATCATGTGTCAATGTAACTTCCACTGAAGCACTTGACATCAACACAAACAGATGCCAAACTTGCCGTAACAATTAACGCTTTTATTAACTATACTGAAAAATTTATTTTTTTTACTAACAAATTAGTAATAAGGGTATGCTGAATGTTACAGAATGGACCTTGAGAATGAAATACTAATGACGGAGGCAGAGGCTGATGCCCTTCTCCATTCAGATAGTGAAGCCCCGATGAAGGACCCTGAGTGTCCTGAAACTTGTCCCCAGCCAGTTTATCCTGGTCCAGTGCTGTCTAATCCTGGACAGCCAGCTAGTGCAGTGCTGTCTAATCCGAGACAGTCAGCTAGTAAACGCCCTAGGCATCGAAGGCGTTTTAGGAAAAATCGGTCAATGGTTAAAAATGGCATTCCTGCAAACTATGATCGTGGTGACTTTCTGCCGTACTCGGCTGCGCAGTCATCATGCATTCCTATCCCATCGATAAGTAATGAACAGGTTGTTGCGAGGGAGCTGTCTGAGCTTCCCCCATTTCAGCAAAATTAGTTACATTAGACAATACCAGCACGGTAGTGGCTCGCATGGATGTCCATGTGAGTCAAGTCCGACACAAATTGGACATGCAGGAAATGCCCACTAACCTGGGGTGTTGTGTGCCAGGCTGTGTTCTTGAGGGACAAAATCTTCCTCAGATACATGCTTTCAGATATCATCTCCCAGGTATCTTTAATGACCGTTTGCCATGCAAAGATAAGTCCTTGGTTAAGGGTCGAGTAATGGCACTAACGCAGGTTGCAACGTGGTTGCTCCGCCGTCTTTGTTCTTTGTCGGATTTAGTTGATCTCGTTAATCAACAGAGAGTGCTTGCACCTTTGTCTGGAGTTCGAGTGTCACCTGACTGTAGGCAAGCGATGGTGGAGATTTGTAACTATTTTGGGGTTTCGGTCCCTCAACAGTTTGTCCAGTCGCCTGACAACTCCCCTGCTGTGTTAATTTACTGGCGCGTTTTAAGTATTTTGGCTGCAATCCTCCAGGCAGAGGACAGGGACTATTGGATGTCGATTTTCCCTTGTCCTACTGATATACAGTTACAGACAGAAAGGAGTCTACCGGTGGCCTTTGATTCGCATTTCCACATTGACAGGTTGAGAAATGCGGCTCAGGTCCCTTGTATGCCGGTAGATGAATTGATGGAGCTGGGGAAAGTGGAGGATCACCAGCGTGTAAGGTTGGCTGGTGGCATTGGGATCTTTTGTGATCCCAACACCTTCCCATCTCCCCAAGAAATGTCCGGTTTGCCCTCTAATGTTTGAGTGGTAGTCGGATACACCCTAAACACTCGACAATGGGCAATGCGCGTATAAATGACGCACTTGAACTTGTCCGCAGCATGCTCAATTGTGAACGAGTGGTAGGACTTGGGGAAATAGGTCTTGATCACTCGGTATCCGACAAACAGTGGCCACGCCAGAATGATCTCGTTCGTCCCATGCTTCACATGATTAGTGATCGCCATGTGGTGGTTGTTCACTGTCGTGGAGTACCTGGTGACAGTGGAGTAGAAGCTTATCTTTTGCTCCTGCACCTTCTGAGTCCCATTACAAGGACTCAGAGGTTCCATGTTCATTGTTTCACGGGCGACACGTATGTGTTAAATAAGTGGCTAGCTGCCTTCCCCAACACATGGTTTAGTTTTAACAGGAATGTTCAGGGATTTAGTCCTGATCAATCTGAGGCTTTACGTGTCCTTGACGATAGCAAGCTCCTTCTTGAGACGGATGCTCCGTACTTCCGCATGCATGGTCAGTGGTTTTCTGCGCCAAATCAGCTCTATCAAATAGCTGAGAGTGTAGCAAAGTGTCGGAATGTTACGATAGAGCATGTCCTTGAGGTGAGCTGCAATAATGCCCTCAGATTGTACAGAATGCAGTAGTCATCTCTTTGCTGTTGGTTTTTTCTGTTATTGGATACCTGAGTGATTCATTAGTATAATTTGTAATCTTCAAGCAAAGATGATAAATTCATGTATGTTTTTGTGTTACCACCTCAGAAATTACTGAGTAGAGGTCATCCTTAATGAGGCAGAGCCTATAATTTGTAATCTTCAGGCAAAGATATATTTCTGTTTTTGTATAACCTCCTCAGAAATTACTGAGTAGAGGTCATCTTTAAGGTATCAATGTCATGTAAAATTTACATTACTTTAAATTCATATAATATCAGAATTACTTCTCTGCACCTTAATAAGTCATTTTAAAATCCTCCCATATTTAAGTGCAATTTAATAAAGTAGGGGAAATGTAGTGAATTGACCAGATTTACCAAGACCGTTTTGCCTTGACCGTTTTACCCAGGCAGGGAACCGATGCGTAGGTAACTTTGAACACTACCACACTTTCACGATTGCTTCAGAACTGCTATTTTAACAGCAATTTGCAAACCAGTTTTGTGTAAAAATTCTTAAATTTTCAATTGAGAAATTGTTTTGTTTTGAACCATTTGTTGCGTTTAACATATTTTCCATTATAGCACCATGTGAGAGTGTTGTGATTTGTCATTGTTAAGTGTTGTCCATTTTCAGTGTTCAGTGATTAAGTTTAGTGGCTGTGTTGTGTTGTGAATAATTTGTGTATTATAAACCATTCATGATTTTTAAACAAATCGCAAAACAGTACCAACAATGTTTTATTGACCAACTTTTGTTATTTAGACAAGCTTAAAATAGTATTGACCTTTATGTCAATCTTTCGATTCTCTAGTTTAGTTTGTATACCACACATAGCATTTCAAAAATGTGTCCCACACATAGCATTATTACATTGTTATACACACACTCCGAATCAGATGTATTTGCGCAAACATACAATGTATTTAGCTTCTCTATGAAGAAATACCATGCCCGCCCTATTTTTTAAATCTTCGACAATATTATAATGAACGTTTTTGTTGATTGAATAAAATGTATACCACACATAGCATTTCACTTCGTGTGTTTTCAAAGACGCGGTTCGACTTTTTGGAAAAAAAATACTTAATTAACGCGCAAACTTTATAAAGTTGTGTATTTTGACAATGACCGGGCACTCGTCTTTGTTTTTTTGTAAATGGTTTTGAATTAATGAAGAATTTATCAAACAACGTTACCTGAAGCGATGTTTTGCTGACTACCGATTGTCCCACACATAGCCGAAAAAGTCACGTGGTGCAGGCACCTTGTACAATTCATCACACAAGTGTCTACTGTGAGCCTGCTCCAATCGTATTGGAAAGGAGGCGGAGCGTTATTTTAATCGACAGCTTACGTCACGGGTTGCTTTTTCGGCGTATGACCAATTTTTAGGAAGTACAGTGGACGTCATTAGTTTTTTTATCGGCGTATGGAAACAATTATCGGACGTCATATACGGCCGTACGCCGCTTAGTGTCCCTGTCCTACTGATATTGGCCGTTTCAACTTGGTCAAGCACCATATCACGCTTGATAACAACGGGCCCTTCAAGCAGCCGTACCGAAGGATTCCTCCAGGGTGGTACGAAGAGGTGCGTCAACATGTCAAGGAGATGCTGCAGTGCGATGCTATCCGTGAGAGTGATTCCCCTTACTCATCAAATTGTGTTTTAGTCCGCAAGAAAGATAATTCTCTTCGCTTTTGTCTGGATTTCAGGATGCTAAACTCTAGGACAAGGAAAGATGCTTGCCTGTTTCGATGATACTGTTGATCTACTGGTAGGTTCTAGATATTTTTCGAAGCTTGATTTACGATCCGGATATTGGCAGGTCGAAATGGCAGAAGAAGATAAGGCAAAAACAGCATTTTCTGTTGGAAACTAAGGTTTTAATGAGTGTGAACGTATGCCTTTCGGTCTCGTAAATTGTGGTGCAACATTCTAGCGCTGCATGGAAAAGTGCCTGAGTGATTTACTCTTACACGAGTGCCTTGTTTTTATTGGTGACATTTTGTGTTTTCAGATAAGTTTGAATCCCACCTTGAGCGATTAACTTCCGTGTTAAAGAGACTTGAAGCACATGGCCTAAAGCTCAAAGGTGCAAAGTGTGAATTTCAACAACTCTGTGACATATCTGGGGCACATTATTTCCGAACAAGGTATTGCAACTGACCCTGAAAAACATCTTCCATTACTTCATGGCCTGTCCCAACAAACATAACTCAGTTAAGATCTTTTCTTGGAACTGCAGGTTTTTACCGGCGTTTCATAAAATACTATTCTACGATTGCCCAGCCACTAAACTTTTTCTGAAGGGCATGGCCCGTCTACTTAAAGCAAAAGGAAAACCCCCATTCCTTGGTCCTGGGGCCATGTCCAACACGTTTCTTTTGACACCCTAAAGTCCAAATTAACTTCTCCCCCTGTTCTTGCTTTTGCAGATTACCCCAAACCATTCATTGTGAATTCATTGTGCATACTGATGCATCTGGCATTACTGTAAAAACTTACAATAACCCTTCGACTTATGTCATGTCTACAGCAAAGCTTGATGCTACCGGTCAGCGATGGGTTGCCGCTTTGTTGATGTTCAATTTTGACATTACGTACAAAGCTGGTAAACCCAATTTAGATTGCGATGGTCTGAGTCGGAGACCACAGTTGTTCTCTGATGCTATAAAAGGCATTTGTTAGTCTGTTTCGTTTCAGCTTCCAGCCGTTGAATGTCTGGCAGGTATGTCTGCTTCACAGATGGTTACTGTGGATACAATACCTTCGGCTAGTAAAGTAAACCAAATTGATCAAAAGAACAGTCATGTGACCGTGACATTTCACAAGTCATTGACATGGTTTATACTGGAACAAAACCTAAAGAGGTAAAAGATCAGGCAGTCAGTGTCAAAACACTGATTAGGGATTTTCATCGCCTATCATTTATTGATGAAGTTTTGTATCGCAATTCCACATTAGACGGTGAACAAGTTCGACAACTCGTGGTGCCATACTCGTATCGCTTAATAGCATGTCGGGGTGTGCATGATGACGTTGGCCATCCAGGGCGCGACAAGTTACTAAGGCTTACTCAACAGCGTTTTTACTGAACAGTGCATTGACGGCCATGTTTCTCACTGTAGGAGTTGTTTTTGCAGGAAAACACGCATTGTTCCTTCTGCTAATCTAGTTCCAATTGAGACCTCCAGGCCGTAGAAACTTGTTTGCATTGACTTTCTCAAAGTGGATAAATGTAAAGGTGGCTATGAGGATGTATTGGTTATAACCGACCACTTTACCCGTTTTGCCAAGGCAATCCTTTGTCGCAATCAGAAGGGCATCAAAACTGCCAAGGCCTTGTTTGAACATTTTATTGCTAAATACTCATTCCCTAAGCAACTCCATTCCGATCAAGGCATAAATTTTGAAAGTAATGTCATCAAAGAACTTTGTAACCTTGCAAATGTTCGGAAGACCCGAACCACACCTTTTCTTCCCATGGGTAATCCATCAGCAGAGCGGTTTAACCGTACCTTGCTCCGCATGTTGATTACTCTGTGTGATGAGAAGAAGTCAAATTGGAAAGACTACATCTCTTTATTTGTACAGGCATACAATGCTACAAACAGCAGCTCCACTGGGTATTCCCCACATTTCTTTATGTTCGAATGGCACCCAAGATTACCGGTTAATGCATATCTAGGCACAACTCCAGGAAATGAAGGAGAGGCATGTCGCTCTGCATACATTTCAAAATTGCAGGAACGCCTCAAATTCGCATACAGAGTTGCTGGTGAGTGCGCCAAAAAGCGTGCAGCACAAAACAAAGCTCTGTATCACAGTAAAGTTAAAGAGAATCAGATCTGCATTAATGATCTTGTACTTGTTAGACAAGTCAATCTGAAAGGCAGACATAAATGATCTGACAAGTCGGAGAGAGAACCATACATTGTTTTCGATATCCCATATGAAGGCCAGCCTGTGTACAGAGTACAGAGAGAGACCCTCAAGGGACCTATTCGAACTCTGCACAGGAACATGTTGTTAACTTTTGTTGCTATCCCAGAACCTGAACAGGAACCACAAACTGTCCGCAAGGTCAGAACGTATTCAAAGCCTAGTCCAAACTCTGGAAGTGATAGTGACTCTAACTCAAATTCTGATTCTGTTGTACAACTGTACAGGATTCCACAGAGAAGGAACCCTAACACTCATACTGCTCTAACTCCAGGCCGAGTGACCAGCATCAGTACCCCTGCCATTTCGCATTCTTCTCCATCTCACTCTACTGATTCTATTTCACAACCCAGTCCTGTACGTCCAAGCAACCAGTCAGCCACAGGCAGTCATTCCACTCCTGTAGACAGTCCAGTGGGTTCATCTCTCTCCCACGAATCAAGTTCTAGAAGTAGTTCTTTAACCTGGTCCATACAGGAAAATGTTTCCCCCAGCAGACCCGTACGCCAACGTCACCCACCAGACCGGTTTGGCGAATGGCAATTTGTACAGACTGCGGAGTATTTTGTTCAATGTATCCATTTTGTTTCAAATTTCAGATATTCGAGTTTGGTGTTTTGTAACCTCAAACGGTTGCATATAACCTACCGAGTCCAGTTTTGCTTATAAATTTGTATTTGAGTGTACATAACAAAATTTGTACAAATTTGAGCTTTGTGTTTTTTGTGTGTGTA
The DNA here is from genome assembly GCA_007657795.1 of Dreissena rostriformis. NCBI lineage: Eukaryota > Metazoa > Mollusca > Bivalvia > Myida > Dreissenidae > Dreissena > Dreissena rostriformis. The sequence continues at coordinate 85,842 of VMBQ01003406.1, forward strand.
TTAAGTGAAAAGTTAAGCCATGCTTATTACCGTGGTTATATTAACATTTTTGTAAACAGATGCATAATATGGTATCTATTTATTTTCTGAAATCATTTAATTGTCATTTTTGTCTTTGCAACAATTCTTTTTTTGCAAGCCTTTATCTAACATGTTAAAAGATCAATTTCTACTTTATTTGGGAAATATCTTTGAGAAAAGGTGTAAACAACTCCAAAAAAATCCATATATTGTTATAGATGTCTCTTTAACTGTACATATTGTACAAAAATTGTATTATTCTTTAATGAAAGTGGTGAAAGTTAATTTTTGTGTTCAGTGATTTTGAACAGACACCATAACTATTTGCATATGCCTATTTCATTAAAATAATATTTAATATGGGAATTTTTCATTTGAATTGTATGAAAACCATATTAGTATTGTTTAAAACTTTTGTTTGATTGTGCATCAGATTGATTTGTTTAAAGTTTTTACGAATTTCAGACATTTTCTAATTTTGTCTTTTCATTTGTTCCATTTTTCATGAATTAAGGTCATGTAACATGGGAAACAACCCTTTTAACATTACATTTAAGTTTAACATTAGTAACTCCCCTTTGACTTTTGTGTTTCTCATAATAGTACAGTTTACAACTGGTGTGTATCATTTATGTGTACATTGTTATTCGAGGTTCGATGTTATTTTGTTTAGTCAGGCCTGCCCTATTCATCTTTCATTAAGTTTGCGCCTTCTATTAAATTGTAATTACAAAATATTTCCTCTTCTGAGAATTAGTTATTTTAAAGTTTAAATGTCTGGAGAAATTTTGAATAAGGGAGGGACTGTGTAGTATAGGTCACTCTGTGTTACTATATGTGTCTATGTCTCATGTACTAGTGTTTATGTCCCTTGTCTTGTATGTGTCCATTTGCTTCTATTGTGAGATTCAGTCCCTTGTCCTGTGTGCGTCCAGCCATGTACTGTGATGTCATAAATGTTTTGTGTCCAGTGAGAAGGAGAGAAATCACAGATAAAAAATTTGTATTGGTCAATAATAAAACCCCACTGAAACTGAGTGCACATTGCTGATCATGCTTTCTTTTGCTCTTTAGCTGTCGAAAGACGCACATAACACTTGTTAAAATTAACTTGAGTATCTTCAACCAACCTGGTTTCGGTATTATATTATATATATAGATCAAATATATAGTTCCCGATATACTTTCGGGCGCAGTTAACATTCGAATCTTGGAAGGCGTTAGAGTTATTTTCCAAGCCTTACACCACTACATAAGTTTCAATGTTCTAGTGCTAATATTGTAGGAGGAGATGGTGGCCAGGTTGTACTTACGCCATATAATGAAAACTGCTCCGCCCCCATAACTTGTGACCCATGGGTCAGATCAAAATGCCAAATAGTGCACCGTCTTACTTATGCGCATAGCTACCATGTGTGTACGTTTCAAGGTTTTAGTGCTAATAGTGTAGGGGGAGATAGTGGCCGAGACGGACGGACGGGCAGACAGCGGAGATCAATACAATATCCACACGCTTTTAAAGCGTGGGGATAATTATTGGGAAGCGACAATACAAACCAACAAGTACTTCCATACATGTATATGTATATGTCCCATTCTATATTTACAACTTTGGCTTTATATAGGCAGGATTGTACGAATTTCTAGTAACGGTAAAAACAACACGTATATACAGTGCGAGATAAAAACAAACGTTTTTATTTATTCCGGCGCTTTCAAATTGAGGGGTGTAACCAAGGTGCCTGTACCACGTGACATGTTATGCTATGTGTGGGACATTCTACTGTAAACAAACCATCGCATCCCAACTCATTTTTTATCATTTCTCCGTTAATGCTTAAACGACTTCAATATTACAAAGCCGAGTGCCCGATCATAATGAAAATACACCCATGCGTGAAGTATCTTGCGCGGAAATTACGTATTGTTTGCATAAACTGCAACCGCGCATTTACACTTGACAAGCTATGTGTGGTATCTTTTTCTGTTGTCGCCAATAAATGTTATACTATTGCATTTAATATTGTGAAACTGTGAAGCGGAACCTATCATTTGTACAATAGAAACACAGCAAGAAGCTTGTTTTTTTTTAGAAACCTTAAATCTTGATTTTTTTTTTTTAAGACTAGTAAAATGCTATGTGTGGGACACGAAATTATAATGCTATGTGTGGTATACAAATTCAAATCGTTAATGTTATAGTATTTAAATCATCTGAGTGTTATGGATAAGCAAAACGAATTGTAATTTGTTCCAATTTTGTCACGTTGATACAATATTATAACATGATGTTAATTGACATGTCTTGTTTTATTAAATAATACGAATGGTATTTATTCTAACATACAAAAACACTCAAAATGCTTTAGCATACAGTCCTGTCAGAAATGACCCTTGCTACCTACCAAACTTAATATATTTTGTCTGCACATCAATGGTATTATGATTATGCAATCATATTCATTCGAATGTAAACGGCCCCTCTGGATAGCTCTCCATCTGTCCATGAATGGAGGAAATAAATATATACATGTTTTACATTGTGTAAAAACTCGTCGCTGTGAAATGATGAAACATCTTTGACATGTACTCACCAGGTTTTGGTTCTACGTTTTTAATCGTCATGAACGGGTTATTTATTATATCTTACAATTTATATGCATAAACACATATGATTAGGAATTAAAACGCTCTATTCTTCGCTTCTTCGATGTATGAATGTAAGTTTTTGGCATCTAATTTGCATAAAGTCGAATGCTTAACAAATAAATAAGATGTCAAAATTTTACTTTCATGCATCTATGAAGCGAAGAAAAGACGTTTCAATTCTTATAATAACAACTATTACATGTATTTCGATTGTTAATATGTTTTCAATGATTTGTCTCAAAAGACAAAATCAGTGGGGATCTATTCGCGCATAACCACTCCCATTTCCAATACACAGTATCGGCCGTTTGCAAGTCGCACGTTCAATGACAATCAAAGTACTCACACGCTCGATTTCCTCGTGCGCCGCGTACGTGGAGGCAACTTACTTCATCGAAAAATAAAAGCCAGACACATGATATCCTCTAGTCAATCAGTATATTTAAAGGAAAAATAATGAAAGACAGACAGAGACAGACAGACAGACAATTTTATTGGCGAATACAATCAGTACGTAGCCATATAAACAAAGAAAATATTTCAATAAAATAGCATGTCAAGGAAATGTGATTGGCATAATTGTTAGTTTAATTTCGGAGAATGTTCTTAACAAATTTGATGTGAAATACATATTGGGATTCTATGTATTACAAAAACAAAATGCATATTAGATTAATTATAACTACAACTATTAAATGACATTTAACCATAATGATTCCTTAAATCAAATACAATCAATGAAACCAATGGTAATTGTAATTATTTATAAATGTGTTTGTGGCGTAAAAGTGGTTTGATAATTGAAGCATAACCGACAAGCTGGTGATTAAGTTCACTTATGATCAGATCAAACATTATTTAAAGTTGTATTATAGCTCGACAATATTAACCTGGCACTCGTGAATTCTATTATTAATTACATAAATATGACGCTTCGGTGGTGTCCTAAATTTAATCTCGGTAAGTCCGTATGGTTTGAACGAGTTGCACGTGGTCATTTGCTTTTGTTTTTCTAGCGGGTTATACTGGCTGTAGTTATACAAAAAGATAATTATCTTATATTGATCCGTAGAATTTCAAATAATTTTAAAATGTAAAATATAATATTTGTCATATTATAAACAGATTAATGTTGTTATCAGAAAATAAGTTTAGTATAGACATATTTTGTCAAATGTAAATGTATGTGAAATTCAAATTTGTTATTACTAATCGTGAGTAATGCGGCGTCGGATCCGACGCAGTGGAAGTTACTCCACTTTTAAGTAATTTTTGTAGTTTGGAGCAAGTAAGGTTCGGTCGGTCTGCATCAGTTGTGAGCTTATAACTCAAGAAAGAGTTATTAGACCTAGTTATTTAAGCCAAGACATGAAAACTTGAAGTCGCCTTTCTTAAAGTTCCTGCTTTTAAAGGTTACACACCTGCCCGTGTTATTGTGTCTGAATATCTATGGTTGTCATGGACTAAATTAATTGCTTTGGAATTAATATTTTGATTCCATTTAATGTCTAAGAGGACAGTTACATTGTTTTTTTCGTCAGTATTTTTTTCTAACATTGACATGTTTTATCTATTCTCTAATCTTCATTTGATTAGTGTGTATTGTTTTGGCAATACATTGCCTAAAATGTATATATAAACGGTTTAACGGAAGTCTGTAATTGATTCAGGTTAATTTTTTACCGAGTATATCTTGTTATCATTGTTTTAATTATTATAATAATTTGGATTCAAAATCGAATACCATAATCATGATATTTTTAACAATTATTTTATACAGGAGCATTATGTTCAAGCTCAAAACTCTGAAAAACCTGGATTAAAGAGAAAATTAAATAACAAGAAGCAATATTTTTTTATTTATTACATTGAATAATTTACAATAATTTACAACAATTTTAAATCATGTTCTTTTAACGGTCAATATCTTGATTTTGGATTGTCCGAACTTCGATCTCAAAAGAGCCACCACAACTCCACACTGCAAATAGTTTCAACTTTGTTCCTGGTGTATTAATTCCAATTTATGCAGAGCTGCTGTAACACAATTAAGCCCTGAAATTGTAATTGAAAAGAACTATAAGGAAACATTTCTTTGAGGGCTTTGCATTGCATACTCAATTGTTATTCTTTAATATTTTCGGAAAGTACTATTCAGGCATATCGATATGTTGAGAGTTGTATCCCACACATAGCATTTTCATTTTGTGGCCCACACATACATGTAGCAATAACGCATAAGTTACAATCAAATAAAAAATAAGGCGTACTCTAGCAAATAAACTTATTGTGGTGTTGAATTCAAGTGCGCGGTTGCAGTTTTTGCCAAAATTGCTTAACTTATCAACTAGAAACTTTTTCATGTTCATCAATATCGATTATGACCCGGCACTAGTCTTTGTTTAGTGCAAATGTATAATGTTTAAATAGAGAACACGTGGAAAATGTTACCTTAAGCTACGACGTGTTTACATTAGATTGTCCCACACATAGCATACAAAATCACGTGGTACAGGCACCTTGTCATAGCAAACCTTATATAGCCACCAAAGCGAATTGACAATGGTAAAAGACCCAAATAAAGATAATGTTGTGCATGTAAGCACCAAATTTTAGTGTTTAAATAACAATTAATTTCAGATTTGAGTTGTGGTTGTGTTTAGAGAACCCAACCCCTTCAAATTTGAAGTAAAGGCACTTTTCCCATAGGTATAATCTGTTTTGAGAAAGATCACAAAGTTCCAGTACAATGACACACAGATTCATTTTTATAAAAGTTGACGTTGAAACCGTCACGCATAANACGTGATAACCATTATTAAACGAATATATTAACTTGTGAAAAGGGAATACACTTCGCAACGCCTTCAATAAGCCATGACGATATCTAATAATTAAAAATAAGGCCACTCATTTACAGACTGGGTATAAACTAGCGTTGTTATATATTGTCAAAAGAAAGTATCTAAAAGGGAATGGAACAATAAACACAACGGACATCAGCGTCTCAAATAGCGTATTTGCATTATTGGTTCAGAAAAAAAAACGTATTGACACAGATAAAACGATGTGTATAATTTAGCCTTGTAAGTTAAACTAAACAAGCACTAACACACCGCATGTAAACGTAATGGCTTCCAAAGTTCTAACGCAAAAGGCAAAACCGAATACAAACGTTGGACAGTGTTTGCCCGGTCATTCCGGCAGCTCTGTAAAGGAATACGCCTGACACACCAGTTGAGTGTAATTATTGTGGTATGTTTACTGGGACATATATATATAATAATAATAATTTTAAATCAAGCCACTCGTTTACAGGCTAGGTATGAAATAGCTGTGTTACATATTGTCAAAGGTAAGTTGCTAAAAGAGATGAAACAAGTATGGTCATTTTCGAGTGATTTAAATTCATACCCTGATCACAGTTGTTGCCTTGCCAGCCCGATGAGCATCTGCAGGAGTACGCGTTTTGAAGATTAGTGCACGTGGCGCCGTTCTGACACGGGACAGGTGCGCATTCGTTAATATCTGAATAAATGCTTAAATTTACATTCTTCTTATTGAACAAAGGGCCGTTATATTAACTAAGCAAAACGTGTCTTAAGGCTTTTTTACGTTTTGAACATGTAAAACTAAGAGACGACTTTGAGCATAAAAGGTAGCATGTGTATTTGTCTTGAGTTTACACAGGCTACCTTTTATGCTCAAAGCCGTCTCTTTGGTTTACATGATCAAAACCTACAAAGCCTAAAGACACGTTTTGCTTAAAAAAAGACCCTTTGTCTTGACTTAACAATATTCACCGATACGTGATCACAATTACTAAACGAATATATTAACTTGTGAAAAGAGAATACAAATCGCCACGCTATCGATCAGCCATGACGATATCTAATAATAAGAAATTAGACCACGCATTTAAAGTCTGCGTATGAAATAGCTTTGTTACATATTATTAAATGAAAGTTGCTAAAAGGGAATGAAACACGTTTGTTTATTTGCGACTGATTTTAGGTCAAACCCTGATCACAGTTGTTGCCTTGCCAGCCCGGTAAGCATGTGCACGCGTACGCGTTCTGAAGATTAGTGCACGTGGCGCCGTTCTTACACGGCGTTGGTGCGCATTCGTTTATATCTAAACGATAAACTAAACGAACATCATCGTCTCAAATAATCAGCATGGTTACATATTGGTTCAGAACAAACCGTATTGACACATATAACACGATGTGTATACCTTCGCTGTGTTAGTGTTTTATTGAACCAGAAACAACAAACCGCCTACAAGCGTAATGACTTCCACATTTCTAATGCAGATAGCAAACCCGAATACAACAGTTTGAAAGTTTTTGCCATGTTATATCGTCAGCGCTGTACATGAAAACGCCTGACACACCAGTTGAGTGTAATGTATATACATATGTTCACACTTACCCTGATCACAGTCATTTCCCTTCCAGCCCGGTGTACACTTGCACGAATACTCGTTCTGAAGATTGTAACACGTCGCACCGTGCTGACAAGGGTTCCGGGCACATTCGTCGACATCTTTAAGATACGTATGTATATTAACGGCATTGATATACTACTATAAGGCGCCGTTCTTACACGGGGCGGACGAGCATTCGTTAATACCTGAATAATGTTTACATTCCATTCTGTTCATTGGAAAATAACGCTTTAATTATATTTTCTTATTGGACAAAGGGCTTTAATATTAAATTAAGCGATAATTGTCTTAACGCAGTGTTTGTTTTGAACATGTGCAACAGAGTGGCGACTTTGAGCGCAAAACGTAGCCTTTACATTTGTGGGGATTGAACAATATTAACCAACACGCCAGGGCCATTGTGTAACGAATTTATAAAAATGTGAAATGACAATACAATTCGTTACGCGATCGCTTTGTATGGCACTATGTACTAATTATACAAATCCCCTCGTTTACAGGCTGGGTATGAAATTATTAAAGAGAATGAAACAAGTATGCTCATTTTCGAGTGATTTATAGTCAAACCCTGACCACAGGTGTTGCCTTGCCAGCCCGGTGAGCATGTGCACGAGAACGCGTTCTGAAGATTAATGCACATGGCGCCGTTCTTACACGGGACAAGTGCGCATTCGTTGATATCCAAACGATAAACACAACAAGAATCAATGTCGCAAATAAATATTGTTTATTCGCTCAAGAATATCTTATGCAACGCAAAAGATGTTTTCCTAAGGGAACGCCGAAATCCAAAACCCCTTCTTTCTGCAATGCTATTGCATAACCAATTCTCCCCAGTCTACTGGAACACTAAGACTCGTCTACTAGGCAAAACCACTGCCGCACTGGCCTAGCTTGTCGCATATCCGAGTTACTCACGGGTCAACACAATTGTACAGTTTGTAACCACACGGTTTCGTAAATTTGTCTTGAACTCTCCCTTTTCAAAGGAGAACTTTTTTAATTTTGGACCGTTTTATCTTGTTAGTCGTATTTATTTAAAAAATTAAGATAGACCGACCACGTGATGGTAATGACTATATAAGCTACGTGAAAAAGCAGACACACTTATAAGCTACGCTTTCTAGAGTTAGATAGATCCGATGTCAGTATGAAGTTACTGGAGAATAATTGTATAATCATTTTAGATAGCCTAGATCTAAAAGTGCAGTGGAAACAGTGCAAAACTCTATAGACCAGTTGAATGTTATTGTTTACATTCGGGATTTTCCGCGCATGCGCACTGACTGGTTGGCAAAAAGCACTGGTTACAGCAACGTAAAACATATATAAAGGGCTTTTGTTAAGTCAATAAATTGATAAAAAAAACAGAGAAACAAACATTAAAACACATCAATAATATTGCAATTTAGTACCAATAAATGTAAATTCATATATATAATTTCCCCTTTATAAAAAACGAATTAGTTAGTAGCATCAGAGTAAAGGTGGTCGGAAGACTAAACACTGACACTGACAATTCCTTAACGCAAAGCTATACATTTACTGTATTCTTTTTTATAGTAAGACCTTAATAAATGATATTTAAAAAATAATACTTTGATTATAATTTTAAGTGGTGTGGATGTGACATTGTTAATTTTAATCCGCGATCGAAAGTGTAAGAGTTGCATTGAATCAATTATAAAACAAAGCCATAAAAAGGCCGGAACTCATACAATCTTTAATTGTTATGGTAATTTTATCTTGCATTGAATTAATGTTCGTTTCGTTTTCATTGAATGACATTATTATTAAATTTGGGCATACATATGGAAAAAATGCATATTATGCAAATCGAACTGTCTTTTCATGTACAGCGAAATCACTTTACTAGTGATAATGAGTGATACAAATCTAGCATTTTATATATGAAACCATAAATCTATATAATATAGATGTTTGGTTTCATATATAAAAGACTATATATTTATTTTATTTTTCGCAAGTGTATTTTACCCCTATTGTGATCAAACGTGATTGCTTGTTTTCATGGTGGTGTTTCGATCGTACACGCAGTATCGTAAATCTGTACACGTATTAAAATAACGGAGTTTACATTTGCCAGTACCCGTTAAATAACTTAACTGCGGAGCAGAAAATGTGTTCAATATTTAAAATGTATAGTTATTATTTTATTAAAAACTTTATTATTACGATAAAAATGGCTAATATCTTTACACTTTATACATCCTGTAAATCTATTTCGGACAAATGTCTTATATTTTTAAATACGTTAAAATATTTTATTAAACTAACTGTTAAGTATTTTGGCTGTAAAATTTGGCTTAAATCACTGCTCAATATACTAAGAGATGATATCAAGAGAGGTATCATAAAATGTGTTTAATGACATGACACCACATGTGGTTTATGACACCCTGTTTTCTTTGTATTGTCTGGACAGTATCCGATCATAACGAGATAATCGGTTTGTGATGAACAAAGGGGCAATTAGACTCCAGGTTGAAAATGCTGAAACAAAGATTGTCAAAATTGGTGTGAACAATTAAATAAAAATTACATTTATCAAGAGAATTTATTTCATGTGTAACACGGTAAGTTTTTACAGACATAAAGGTTCAAATCAGTTATTATATGTTGCGTACATAAAATCGATCTACTTGTTGTTTGTTCTCATCCTTACTTGTGTTCGTTCATGAAATTTTATTTATTCTGAAAGAATTTCGATTTCTGAGTGTTTTTGTTCAAACGAAGGTCGCGAAGATGTGCCAAGTAGAGATTTTTTGTAGTAACCACATACCGAGCTCGTAGATTGTGTTCACTTCCCGTGTTCATTGTCAGTAAAAACAAATAACAACAACAATATAATCGTTCCAAAAGTGCATAGTCTTGCAAGCTAATGTTTGATTCAGACATAATGGGTAAAATTATATTTGATATAGTGCATGATTATCAATAAAACGATGATTATGTCAGCCTTCTCTATTTGCGCTTATATGAATTCCACCTCTTTTTGCCAACCAGTCGGCGGAGTCTAAACTTTGCAGATGCGCGTGACGTCACCCGTCAACTGGTCTATACATGATACAACACAACTTGAAAACAAGTGATGTGTTTGTGAAACACTATGTCCCCTTTTTCGCGATTTTGACCCATATATTTTACCTTTGACCTTGAAGGATGACCTTGACCTTTCACCACTCAAAATGTGAAGCTCCGTGAGATACACATGCATGCCAAATATCAAGTTGCTATCTTCAATATTGCAAAAGTTATGGCCAATGTTAAAGTTTGTGCAAAACAACAAACATTTACCAACAATCCAACAGACAGGGCAAAAACAATATGTCCCCCAGTATAGACTGGGGGACATAATAATAATGTACATAAAAATATATTCAATCTCTACTTCAGTTCTTGCATTAGACTGACAATGCACAAATACAAAGGCAATCTTCGCCGCCAAAAAGGAAAACTTAAAATGTACTGACCTACAGTAATTTGGGTGCTTGCATCAATCGTCTGGTTAACTCCCTTGATCAGATTGTACGCCACACAGGTGTAGACCCCTGTGGAGTTCAAGATCAGATTTCTGAGCACCAGTTGGTTCCCTGTACCGATCTGCGTCCTGTTGGCATTCTGTGACTTGGCGTATGTCCAGTAGTATTCGGGTGCTGGATTGGACGTTGCTGAGCAGGTAAGGGTCAGTAATGGGTCTCCATCCGTGTACGTAACGGCATCTGGAACCTTTCTTAGGCTGCTGATCGTTGGTTTGTCTGTAAAAGGTATTGCAGTTATATTATACCATACATTACAGTAGCCTGTTTATATAAAAATGGGTTCTTTTACAATTGTAATGACATTATATAATTATTATGTTCTCTACAGTTGCTGAGTTGCCAATAGTTTTTGGATTTTTAAAACAATATTTCAGTTGTAAATCTTCTGTGAACAAAATTGTAGACCTCATTTACATCTGTAAAGTCAAAATTTAATGAATTGACAAAAGAAATATGTTTTTGAATTGAAAAGTGGCGGTTTTTGACAGTTTTAGAAAAAAAAGTCAGATTTTTACAGATTACATCAACAATTCTTGTTATTAAATATTGTGACTGTGTAAGAGATGTGAAATGTGTCAGAATTGTGAAATGTCTGTTCACAGCCATTCAAAAAGAAGAAAAACAAGAAATGTGTTTGTCAGAAACACAAATCCCCCTATTGCGCCGCTTATATTAATTTTATTTGTTTGACGTTTGACCTTGAAGGATGACTTTGACCTTGACCTTTCACCACTTAAAATGTGCAACTTTATGAGATACACATGCATGCCAAATATCAAGTTACTATGATCAATATTGCAAAAGTAATGATCATTTTTCGAAACCTAAACACAATTGTGACGGAATTTCAGAAGGACAGACAGACAGACGGACGGACAGTGCGATCACTATATGCCACCCTACCGGTCGCATAAAAAGCCCTGAACTCAACTGCCCTATAATGATACCCTGCCAATACAAACATGCAATACTTACACATCACATCAATCTGCTGGGTCATTTTGTAACCTTGACCGAGTGAAGTGAATGGCTGATCTTGGTTCACTGTACATCTCACTACAAACCAGTGCATGTCTTTGGTCAGCGTCAAGGTCAATGTGGACACTCGTGTTTTGCAACATGTTCTTCCTGCAACTGTAGAATCCAGTGGAGATTGAGCCATAGCCTTGTTGGAAACATCCACTGCTGTTTGGCTTCCATTAAGGTAGTAGAACCAAGACAGCTGGCCTATCGGGGTATTCCCCACATCTCCTTGACAAGTGAAGGTTACTGGGTCACCTTCCACTAGATTCGTTGAAGGGGAAAATGAGATGTTAAATCCGTCATTACTTCCAAACAGGGGAATAACTGAAATACAACAATTAACTGCAATGAAACCAAAAAATAAATAAAAAATGTTCCAAACCTCATTTGCTTTTCTGCAAATTTCAAGAGGGTGGGCTAACTACGGCTGACTATAGGTGATTCTGTACTGCCAGGTCCCTGATATAACATAGGGCTATAACAACAAATTGTATTAAGAAAAAAGACTTGAGACAGATCCTGTAGGGAACATCCTATTTCACCTGATAAAACAACCTGGCCCCCAAAGCATTGTGTGAAGCTAGGTCTACATGTAAACTACATACAAACACAATTTCAGCTCAATACCCTCACCAGACCTGGAGTTATCAAATATATGCTGTTTTTCTATTGTGATTAATTGGACCTTTACATTGATCACAAGTGTCCCAATCGCAATCCAAAGTGAGGTCTGCATGTAAGCTATATACACACAAAATTGCAGTGCAATACCACCATCCAATGTCAAGTAATTGAGCGAAATCTGTTTTGAAACAGTGCATCATCATGGCCATTGACCTTGACCAAACTGGCCTCACATGCAATTCAGAGCTAATCTAGGTCTGCATGTAAGCTAACAATTTTTTTTTAAATATACCTCCATCCAAACACAAGTCAAGTTGACCTTGGCACGACTTGCCCCAAATGCAATCCCAAGCTATATCTTAACATAAGCTACAACTATTGATGGCAAACCATCTCTTTGAGGCCAACCTTCCGCCCGCCATAACTCAATCTTAGATAGCCAGATTTTCAGCTTGATTCAAAACCTGGTTAAAACTGACTAATTAAAATCATGGAAACAGAAAACTTTTTGCTGAGTCAGTTGCACTGATACGTTAGATATGGCAAGTAAATTGAAATCGGGATTAAGGAACTGATTTGAGCATCCATAAGGAATGGTAAGTTTACATGTAAAATAAAAATACATACCTTTAACAGCAATCGTTATCTGCTTTTCAAGTGTCAAAGGTGAAGTACTAACAATTTGAAATGACCACTTATATTGTCCATTGTCTGAGCACTGTATTGTTGAATATCTTACTGTCAGTTTACGAACTGTCGAAGAAATAGTATTTGCAACAGCGCTTACACGGCTTACATAATTAGAATGTATTGTTGCATTAACAGTATCTTCAAAACGCCCCAGCCTTACAATATTTATGCCATCCTTGGCCAGCGTAGCCAAATTGTAGAATTCAACTGTTCCCATGACTGTACAGCTGATCTCTAATGATTCACCCTGTTTTATTACATCAGGTACAGTGCAATCCAGTGTTTGGGTAGATCCTGCAAGAAAGAAAGAACTACCATTATTTAAACACAAATCTAGAACATAGTCATAGTATTCAATTTGAAATGTGCTGCATCAGAGTGTTTTTTGCCCCTTATGTTTGCTTTTATGAACACATTCACAAATCCAGAAAGTTCCCTTTTTCACCATTGTGTAGCCTAAATTTACAAATGGGATTGAAGACAAAGGAAGACCAAACTTTGCGCACGTGATGCAACGTCATTTCGAAATTTGGAATTCTTTGTTTTAACCGCAATAATGAGTAATAGCAACAACGTTTTTGATGTCGTCAAATATCCAAGGACGCCGAACGGTAACGAAACCGAAAATGAATATTAATTACACTGGTGTTAACGCGGTTAATGAGTAATAGCGACAATGTTTTTTTATGTGTAATATCAAAGGACACCGAACATTAAAGAAATCAAAAAAATAACGGATTCTTCAAAGCGGTAACGAAACCGAAAATGAATATTAATTACACTGGTGTGAACGCGATTAACACCTACTAATTAGTTTGCATTGTCAATTAATGATTGGATTAAAGGAGCGACTTTATCAATTAAGGAAAGATCTCAACTGAGACAAACAGTGTTTTAATTATTTGATCGAGTTGTATATAAGATGCACCGAATTTGTATCTTTTATATATGTAGCGGATCCGTGGTCTAGTGGTAACACACTGGCTTCACAATCCAGAGATCGCTGGTTCGATCCCCCGCTGCACCTAACCTACTAACTCGTCTTTCGCATGAGACGTTAAACCGAGGTGCAGTGTACTAGGTGCTATACACCGGGCACTTTAAAGACCCAGGGTCACCTCTGGAGCGGGGTGTCTCCTGTATCTTGCACTATCCCCCGTAACCAACTAACACGTCTTTCTGGGGGCGATGGCCATATGGGAGACAATCCCGGTGCACTCGATAAAAAAGAAAAACAACAACGTATCTTTTATTATAATGTATTAAATTAGTTTTGTTGGTGAAATGCGATATGTGACTGGATTAATATTAAGTGATTGGATTTATGAGCTTTTGTGTTTTTAATTTGGATTAATGTGCACATGTGGTTCGTTCTCAAGACCACATGAACCAACTGCCAAGAACAGATGTCTAGATGAGCCACAGTCTGACACATTAAAGCGTTCAAAATTCTCGGAAAAGGACTATGATGCAATAAACAACAATATTACAAGCTTTAAAAAGTTATATTGTAAACAAAACATGTAAATAAAGTTAATAAACTCTTAATTCTATAATTTATATTTCAGCTATGAAACTCATCAAGAGCTCCAGGCGTTCACACATGCACCAGGACACGCTGGAAGCACTCATGAGGGTGCATGCAGATAGACAACCACTCCAGGAATAAATTTAACAGAATTATATTTTTGGTATGTTATGTCTGAATAACTTTTTAAATACATATTCTTTTCTTTGATGTCCCTGCCCACCGAAGATTATATAATACATGCTGATATGATATAATTTCTAATGAATAAACATGAATACCGGTGTAAATAAAATAAAGAAGAAAAGATGTTTCTTATCATTTTGTAGGTAAATTTTATGGGCTACCAAATATTTTTACTGGTAGCCCAGTGGGCTACCTGGAAAATAAGAAATTTGTCGGACACTGCTGGTATGCTACTATAAATTGTGTTTGGTAAATAATATAAAAAAAATCAATAGTGAGTTATCGCGAATTATTAGACAATGCGTTATTCTTAGTTAAGTTATGTTTGAATTAAAATGTGAAATTATTGTCTAATCATTGTTGTCTATCCGATGTTATAAACAATACTATTTTTGTATGGTTGTAAAATGCCACCACGTGTCCAAAGATTGTAGCGCAGTCGTCGCCAAGATTAAAAACCTTTAAGATAAAAGATGTGTTTAGTTCAACTTTTATGGCGTTTGTCGTTGAATTAATACTGTTGATTCGCTCTAGAACGAACAAACTATCTTATTCAACGCAAAGAATAATTTTTCTTAGGGAACGCCGAAACCCCAAACCCATTCTTCCTCCAATTCTATTGCATAATTCTTTCTTCCCAGTCTACTGGAACACTTCGACTCCTCTACTAGGTAAAACCACTGACCTCACTCAGAATCGATCTTTCTCGAGCTTGTCGCAAATCCGAGTAAGTCACTGGTTTACACAATTCTACATTGTCCATCCTCCCTTCCACCAATCGACTTATTGTAACGCGATGCTTGCTCAATTTTTGTTATATTCCAGTGCTGTTGAGTTCTACGAGCTCCCTTGGAAACCTACATCGTCAAGGCTGGGACTTTACAGCGTGTGGAACACCGTCAGTCTGTCAAATTGTCTATATAGTTCGACCACCGACGACAAGATCCTGCGTAATTGACTGTGTCAGTTTTGGAGAACAACTTAAGCATAGTTCCGTGATCTATAAATTTGTGGACATATCACTAGTGATATGGCTTGTTCGAGTGTAGGTTCATTCGTTTGGTTCAAGCATTTTGATAGAATGAAAATCTCAAAAAACGCATAGGAGGCTATCAGCTACGAAAACCAGATAAATACATGAAACCAATGAAAAATGTGTTTCGTTTCTCTTCTTCTCAATACCAGTAGTATCGTTATCGATGCTCGGCAATGTGCCAATAAATAAATTGGTTTTTAAGTATTACGGTGCCGTTTAAGGTACAAGAGTTGGTGACGGTGCCAAGGGTGATACCTGTGGAGATTGCCATATATATCGCTATTTTGTTGATAAAATACCTGCGATTTATCCT
The DNA here is from genome assembly GCA_007657795.1 of Dreissena rostriformis. Classification (NCBI taxonomy): domain Eukaryota; kingdom Metazoa; phylum Mollusca; class Bivalvia; order Myida; family Dreissenidae; genus Dreissena; species Dreissena rostriformis. The sequence continues at coordinate 101,925 of VMBQ01003406.1, forward strand.
TATTCCGATTATTGTTTTTGTGTCCAAAAAATGATACATGGAATTTATTCTTTGGTATTTCTGACTGGGTATTGTTTTTAGGTTTACCTTTCATTGTCATACGGACAGCGAGTTTGGTAATATGGATTAAGCTTCGCACATCGTTTGGACAGAAGCACACCAAATCCACCAGATAGCCAGGAAAATTACCTCAAATGTTTATAATTATGCTGTGCGTAACTTTGCATATCTTCAAGTATAGGTTCTTTTTTATATTTTCTTGTTAAAATGTCATCCCATATTGTTCTCAATTGTCGAAATATTCAATTTAAGTTAAAATAGTTGAATGTTGGTGAAGAATGTTGAATTAGGTGTGATTATCCACCTTGTAAATACATGTATATATTAAAAACAGTTCTAAATGTGTATCATGATATTAATATATTTGTACAATGTATATCGTATTTTATATGAAATTTAACATTCGACATTGAAAATAAAAAGTAAACAAAAACAAGAAAAACATAGACAATTGGTCGTTTTATATTGAGAACCAATGGAATTACCCAAACAAAGGGTAAGGTCTAAGTTTCGTAAAAAAAAATATTGGCAAAATATTATGTAAATATTATGGAAAGTTAAACTGCAAAATAATCATAATCGTTAACTGTCAAAATGACTTCATAATGATAGTTTCACAAAAGATGTTTAAAGTGGGGAACAATATGAATTTCAGACGACTCAATGTAATGATGTGTTTTATATCAGTACACTACCATTAAATATGAAGACGTACCACACATTGTAATGAAGTATCCCTACCCTTTAAAGACGTACCCACATCATATCAAGCGGTATCCGTATTTTATAACGAAGAAACTATGTCATATAAAGAAGAACCCCAATTTCAGAAAGGTAACCACACGATATACAGAAGTATCCACAGCATATAAATAAGTTTCCACATCAAATGAATAGGCAGCCACACAATATTAAGAAGTAATCACAACATATAAATATGTTACTTTACCATATAAAAAAGTTACAACGACACATGAAAAGTATCTACATCATATAAAGAAGTAACCACACCATATAAAGAAGTATCCACGTTATATAAAAAAGTGACCACATCATATAAAGACGCACCCACACCATATAAAGAAGTAATTACATCATGTAAAGAAGAAACCACATACTTTAAAGACTTAGCCACACTATATGAAGACGTATGCAAATCATATAAAGAAAAAAGCCAGAACATATAACGACATTTTTACTTAATAAAGAGGCCAAATATATGTGCATATACACAGATCAACGTTCATTTTGTGCGTATAGGGCAGTCAATGCTTTCAATACATAAATATGAACTTGTTGCATGAAAATACTTTTTATACAAATTATCTTGCACGCAATCTTTAAAAGGGACATATTGCTGTTGAAAAGCTGCTCATTGTGACTGTTAATAAATACTCGTAACACGTATGTGTTTACTATATGTAGTAGAAATGTTGTACGCAAACGCTAATCTGGAATACTAAGAAAAAGAGGCAGTATCTGCTTATTTGCTGGTCAAAATTGTGGAACTTATTCAACGCCCTCACGCAATTGTTCCATACACAGCTTTGAAGTTCAATGGCATACCTATAGTAGAAAAAGTGATGCACGCAAATCTTAACCCAAGCCTTAGGTCGGGACATTGTTAAGGAGTATAGCTCGATGGATATCAGAACTAAACAAACATGTGCAACCCGAGGTCTGATCAGTTGTAGCATATTTTTGAGAGCTACAAGTGAATGGTACAGCTGTATAGTTTGGTCTCAAAAGAAAACAAGTTTACCGTTTAAATTTATCTTATTATGTTAAGGGAAATGAAAATATGGACAAGTTTGGAACAGGGTAACTAAAGGATCAATACAGTTAACGTTGGTTAAAAGCAGCAAAAACAACCTGAAACTTCTCAGCATACAAGAAAGAGGCACACTTATTTTTAATTGCTTGTAAAAGTAATACATCTTTGTCAGTGGCCCCACTTAGTGTTATGGAGATGTTGCTGATGCAGACCAATGGGTGACTAATATAGCTCAAACTATTAGATGCTAAATATGTACCACACCAACCATCGAACGAATACTAGCTCTGTTTTTTCGCTTACACATAATTATATACAGCTTAATTTCTTCTTCACTTTGTAAAAAAACACATTCCCTTAC